>CAWVQL010000353.1:0-46285 GCA_963932265.1 Thymelicus lineola
ACATTGTATTGCTCAAACTGTAATTCAATGTCAACCTTATTACTGGACGTTAAGACTAGAAGTTTGCCATCTAACGGTGAATAGCAGAACTTCAAAACTATTTGTAGTCGACAAGTAACAACCAATTAAAATGTAAGTTTCTTAGTTGTAGTAAGTAATACGATTATGCATATACTTGTGTGTGTTGTAGCTCGGTCGGAACAGATTTTTTGGTTGATTTGTAAGGGCATAACGTATCTATTAATAAAAACATCTTAGTGAAGCATAAATTCTTTATGCAAAAAACTTTTTTAATGTGTGTTTAGAAGTGGAGTACTCTACAGTAGTGCTTGTGAGAATGAGCCGTTTGATTTAATCTTTGTAAGGATTCATTTTTTCTATTTTAAAGCAATTGAATTGTATATTATTACCGGGCAGGTTTATGATTATATAAGTCTGCCCGGCTTATAATTTGTGAGTTTGAGATCTTCCAATACCTCATTTTGGCGCGTTGACAACTGTAAGGTGTGCCGAGAAAACAAACGGCCAGGTGGGTGATGAATAATGGGGTTCACTTTACAAGCGTCATAAATATTTTGAAAGAAAAACTGCTTGAGATAAAGAGAGATATAAAATTACAAATCTAGTAATTGCATTGAAGTATAATGACATAGAACAGACATCTCGAACAAAATGTGTGTCCCGCCCGGGAGGTTCGATTTTCAAAATTGAGCCCCCGTTCTCCTTTCGAAATCGAATGAATCCATTGAAGATTGAAGCCATGTGGTGCCAATGCATTGGGACATACATGGTGTTCGCGGTGTCTGTTCTATACGCTAGTAATAATACTTCAATGAGTAATTGTCGTATGTTTAACTATTGTAAATTAGTGATCTATAGTGTCATTTGATTGTACTTGCAGAAGTTCGTCAATAATTCCACTTACCATTTCTAACTCCGTAATTGAGACTCGCTACGACTTCCGAGTGAGGTAGCGAAACTGCAAAAGTACGGAAAGTTGTTTTGTAATCTGCAGGATTCTTCACCGCTCATTTACACGCGCGGCTCGCGGACCATCCCGTGGCTCGTCCGTAAGCCACGCCCCCTACGCGCGCGAGCGCTATCTTGTGTTTACACGCGCGCGGCGTTCAGATGCGTTCGAACGTTCAAGGATGGAACACGTTGACGTAATACATCGTCATCCAGTCAATGAAACCTTTCTACCATGATTTATAGGCAAAATATTCAATGTAGATTGTACTACGGGTAGATTTCTGTACATTAGGCTTTTTTTAGTGCAATAAGCAACTAAATATTTTTTTTTAACTAAAATGGGACAGAAATTAGAATGATGAGTTTTAATTTCTGTTCTTTTTTTCAGTGTCTGTTCGGTTTGCGTACAGATTTTTATTTTAAAAATAAAAGAGCATCCTAGTTTTGAAATCTTTCCAGTAGTTTTTTAGTTTATTAATTACAAACAAAGGAACAAAACATCAAAATTTTCTTCTTTATAATATTAGTTTCAATATACGAAGTCTTATTATTAGTGGTTTAAGGTTCATTATTATTATCATTCAGTACTATATTCTATTATTCCATATAATTTTGCGTAAAAGTTAATACGATTTCGAAAAATACGAATCCAATAGAACAGGTACGTATGGCGCTAGTTGCCGTCGTTGAATGAAGCTCGCGACTGTGTGAACACCGCGCGAGCGCTCGCGCGAGCCCCTTTGGCACGCGCCCAAAAAACCGCTCCCGACGCGAGCCCTGCGAGCCACGACACGCGCGCGCGAGCTACCTGTTTACACACTCGGGCTCGCGTGGGTCTCGCGGAAAGTCTCGTGGCTCGCGCGCGCATATAAACGGGGCATCAGTGTTCAAGATGTTGCAGCTGTAATACTTACTCACCTGAGTCAGGTTGTATGTAATTACCGAACTATCGTGAAATAAAGTCGGATGGTTCGCCGGAATAGCTTTCTTTTCCTCGTTTATCTTTCTTAAACACTGAATTGGCTTGGGATTTAGAGGATAATTACATCGCTACTATGTTGCTTGCTTCGAAAAGATTACGTGTTATTAATGTACTTTCTTATAAAAATATTTAGTCCTATTTACATAACATGCAAGTAGTCCTGTCGAGTAACTAAAGGAACACAAGGGGGTTAAAAAGATAATAGGTAGACAATTGGCTTTTATTGGGATAAATGGCGCATATTCAATATAAGTATTTATTGATTCATATACTTAAATATGGCATTTGAGAAAATAATAAAAACGTGGAACATCGAGAAGATACCTATCTTGTTTTTTGTTTATCTATTGATCAAAATATTTATATTTTTCTAACAATATCATTCCTTGATGAACATAATATTTTAATTTTTGTTTTCATGAAATGTTTCAGTGGTTGACGGTGTTACGTTTGTTGTGGAGTATAAAAGTACCTAATAGTTTTTACTATTTTTGATACTAAAGCATGCCATTATCAAATTTTACTAAGTAGCAATCATATTAAGTAATATCACAATTGCACATATTACAAATCACTATTTTGGCTCGTGATATCGATATTCAGATTAAGGCACGTAAGCTCTAATTGGCCCAGTTTGGTTGGGCAGAGATCGCACCACTAAATAGAGATTTGCACAGGCTTAATCCACGTTGATCCGAGGAATCCCAGAGGCATACCTTTACATAAATGGCCCAGTAACGTGAGTCAGCCGCCGCCTTCTGTTTTGCGTATTGGTTTACTATAAAGAACATCGTTTTGTTTCGCAAAAATAAATAATGAACTCAAAAAGTATCTAATAATTAGGTCACATATTTCCTTCGTGGTCGGCAGCGTGTCAGTATCTCGTCTTCAATGTTTTTAATGTCAATGAAATACGATGCTTACCATCAGGTGTGTTTTTTTAAAGGAAATAGCCGGCAAACCAGGTAACGATCCACCTGGTGGTAAGTGGCTATCGTCGCCCATGGATATGAGCAACACAAAAGGCATTACTGATGCTTTGCCGGCGTAGAAAGAGAGAACAATAAGAAACAACGAACTGGCTCTCAAGCCCCAAGCTGAAAATCGAGTAGTTTTTCGGCTGACTCAAACAAGAATGTGGTATGGTAGCTATCCAGGTGGTTCCCACGGATAAATAATAATAGTAATAATGGTGTTCATTAAACATTAAAATAAATATTAACAATATAATCCCTCCGAGGAGCCCTACCACCAGCGGGTCGGATTTAGTCGCCTCTTACGACACATATCCGGTGAGGGATTGGGGTTAGTATTCTAAGCCGCCCCAACACGGCCAAGAAGGTTACCTGTTAGATTGTTTGATTACTCACCATCTCATGGATACATACATGTGTTCTCTCTAAAAAGCCTCGTTGCAGCAATCAGGCTAATTCGATTAAGTATGTGAAGTTTAGCTTAGCACATAGGTACTGTGCTACAATTGATAAAATGTTCATAATACAAAGTTACAAACTGTAAATGCTATTTAGGTACTATTTAATTATTTCTACTTTTAAAAGTAAAAGTTTTACCGAGTGAGGTGAGGAAAACAATTGCAGAAGTTAACGTCATAGACGGTTAACTACAAGTAAGTTAATGTGCGATAGATTTTCCGCTCAGTTTATCTCCGTTGTGGACATAATCACATAACCTTTTTATTTACTGTTGGGTGTCGAATAAAATTTTGAATCATATTGTCGTAGATTTGTTACAATACAAGTATAACTTGTTAACTTTGTTTAAACATAAAACCGGCCAAGTGCGTGACAGGCCACGCGCAATGTAAGGTTCCAAAGTTCGTCGACCATTATTGCATAGCCGTGATAGTTCATGATGAGAACTACTGCCGTGAATCTTTTCACATGTCCAACACCTACCATAGCTGGTAGAGGGGGGGGGGGGTCACCTGACTCTAACGAAAATTAGCACTTTAGATATTTCGAGGTAGACTAAAAATAAAGTAATATAAATACTATATACAAATACTATTACAAAATAAAGTTTGTTATGTGGTTCTTGATAATTATCGTTTAATTTACATGCATAGCTTACAGATCGTCGGCTATAGTAAAAATTTTTAGAAAAGTTATATCAGGTCACGCTATTGGAGTTTTCTCTTAATATTCATAAATTCCGCTGGCAAAAGGCTTGAAACTTCATCTCAAAATATGCATTGAAATTGATAGCGATCAAATTGTTCCGCGCTGTATCACGACGATACGATAGGATTAAATAATGGATTTGATACAAAAAATTAAAACTAAATAGGTACAAGACAGGCAGTAATTAAGAATGGCTTTAAATTATATCAATGTGGTTCTGTTACTGTTAGGTAGGGAGATATAGTAAAATTCAGTGATTGGAAATTTTATCTTAAAGGACAAGAATGACTATAATAAGCACTGTGGAAAAAACTCATGAAATCAAATAAAAAAATGTGTCATTATTATTTACGTAGATTTACTATTGATTTAATTCTCAGTTTTAGGAAGATAAGGCATCGAGAACGTGCGGAAAATTTAAGCTTCTGTAGAATTCAGTTGAAAGATAGAAGCTGATAGTGATAGGGGGGGATGTTAAGCAACTTCACCATCGATTTGGTGTATGTGAATCATTATCATAATAAACATTGGGTATGCAAACAGATCTAAATACATCATACAGCAGACAGGGCGGTGCGAACATACCTAATTATTTCGGTTCGACAGCGCTTCGCCCCTCGGCCAGGCACGTGAAATTAAATTACCAACTCATTAATGATGCCAATAAAACGGACAGACTCATCCAGTTGCTATATCTACATTGTATACCTACAATAATGTATAATTGTCAATATGTTAGATTGGTGATAACAAATTAATTCAATGCCTCTGACGTACCGGTATTTTCGTTTTCTGCTCCCGGAAAAAATTATTTAAAAAGATATAAGTAAGTATTTCAATATGTCCATACAATATAGGTATCTGGGACTATTCTGTTCCTATGAAAAACTACTAAAAAAAATAATTTATCTTTTATAGAATTACGCAAACTCTGGACGAAGCTGAAACATTCTAGCCTGTTTTGAAACGTCTTTAAGAATAATACTTGTGTGACATCAGGCCTGAGAAGTGAGAAACCGTTAATACAACATTGAAGTATAATGTCATAGAACAGACATCTCGAACAAAATGTGTGTCCCGCCCGGGAGGTTCGATTTTCAAAATTGAGCCCCCGTTCTCCTTTCAAAATCGAACGAATCCATTGAAGATTGAAGCCACGTGGCGCCAATGCATTAGGACATACATGGTGTTCGCGGTGTCGGCTCTATACGCTAGTAATAATAATTCAATGTAATACAATGATAAAGTAGGTATTAGATTTAGCATCATAAATCTAACAGACAAATTACCTTAATGCCCCTATGTCTGAGTTTAGATACAATCCCCCGCATCATTAGGACTGAGGAAAGTGAGGAATTCGTACCTGGAGTTCAATGACCAAGGTTTCGCGTGCTATTTACAAAACTAATTTCAAATCAGCGTTATTCGAAATTTTTTGGATTTAGGCTCGCCCCTAATAGTTCCGTTGGCCCTCTTGAAGCTTAGTGACTTTGAACCTTTGAGATTTAATATCCAACTTTTTATTAAAAATTACTTGCGTGGATTTAATTTACATAGCCTATAAATTATGAAACGGGATATCTGATAATGAATTGGTCAGTTACCCTAGCCTTCCGAGTGGAGCAAAAAGCAGGGGTCCCGATTTTTGGTTTTAACTTAATACGAACTGTACCTACTAGAGACCACGAATGCCATGAATATAAAAAGATGGTTATACTTTAAAAATAATTAAGTAAAATAAAAGAAAGGAAAATAAGAATTATTTTTTAAAATATAAATTACACTTTATTAAACCTTATGTTGAAAATTACTGTTTTTTTCGTAACCCAATCAATCGAACCAAGAAACACATAAAAATATTATAAGTTGTGCAACATCTGTGTTTACTTTGCTCCAGAACAAAAGACCCTAAGCCCAGTTGTAAAGGTAGATAAATCTTATACATATAACTAGCTATGATATTTACTACCTGCAATAAGTTATGTGATAGGTATGCCCTATTTATAATTGTTTCTAGGTTAATACTTCCGGTGTAACTATGTCATGGATACCCTATAGGTAAAAACGTGCTTCAGACCACATTTTCTCACTGTTTCCCAATCAACTTGTTTAGTTTGTATTTAGTGCTAATCGAGAACGTTAATTTGCAAAGTTAGGTAGAATCTCTTATTGAATTAGCAACTCATTAGTGACGGGAATAAAACAACCCGCTCTTTAGAAAGCTGATGGGTTACGGCCTTACAAGTGCCATATCGTGTTTAAATTAAATGCAAATTGCAAACGAACTTTTTACACATTATTACACGTTGGTTTTATTGGAAGAATTTATTATTTTGTTATTATACCCATTAAACGGTTTTCTAATCGACTTTATCGATTAATATTCATATTAACAGCACAACAAGGTTGACTGGCAAATAATGCTTTTTGTATGGTACATAAAGATATAAATAAATAAATAAACAACATAGAGAGCCGAGGGCCGACATTTTAATTTATTTTTAAAATTATAAAGTGTAAGACTTGAACGCCCTGAACCGCAGTAATTATATATAGAAAGAAAGAAAGAAAGAAAGAAATACTTTATTCCAAGTTACAAGCAGATATGGGTATAAAAAAAAAACTAAAACAATAAGATTATAATTAAGCTGCTGTAAGCACTATGGAAAAGGATCGCACTCAGTAATTGCTGTGGAGAACCACAGCACTGATATTCTGTGCGAACCAGTTTTGGAGTGCAGTTCGTGCCACTATATTATATTAAACTTAAATTGTATACAGTAGTACCTAATATAATATGGCTAAAATCACAATATATAATAATAATATATATACATAATATTAATAAAAATATAGTAATAATAATCTATACTAATATTATAAATGCGAAAGTAACTCTGTCTGCTACTCAATAACGCCTAAACCGCTGAACCGATTTTGATGAAATTTGGTACAGACATATAATTGAGCTCGGGAATGAACATAGAATACTTTTTATCCCGGAAAATAGACCAGTTCCTGAGGGATAACTCTTTCAAGCCAAAACCACTGAACCGATTTTGATGAAATTTGGTACAGATATAGAATTGAGCTTGCGAAAGGACATAGGATACTTTTTATCCCGGAAAATAGACCTGTTCCTGAGGAATAACTCTTTCAAGCCACTAAACCGAATTTGATAAAATTTGGTACAGATATAGAATTGAGCTCGGGAATGGACAAAGGATACTTTTTATCCCGGAAAATAGACCAGTTCCTGAGGAATAACTCTTTCAAGCCTCTAAGCCGATTTTGATGAAATTTGGTACAGATATAGAATTGAGCTCGGGAAAGGACATAGGATACTTTTGATCCCGGAAAATAGACCTATTCCTGAGGGATAACTCTTTCTCGCCTAAACAACTGAACCGATTTTGATGTTTGGTACAGATATAGAATTGAGCTCGAGAAAGGACATAGGATACTTTTGATCCCGGAAAATAGACCTATTCCTGAGGGATAACTCTTTCTCGCCTAAACAACTGAACCGATTTTGATGTTTGGTACAGATGTAGAATTGAGCTCAGGAAAGGACATAGGATACTTTTGATCCCGGAAAATAAACCTATTCCTGAGGGATAACTCTTTCTCGCCTAAACAACTGAACCGATTTTGATGTTTGGTACAGATATAGAATTGAGCTCGGGAAAGGACATAGGATACTTTTGATCCCGGAAAATAGACCTATTCCTGAGGGATAACTCTTTCTCGCCTAAACAACTGAACCGATTTTGATGTTTGGTACAGATATAGAATTGAGCTCGGGAAAGGACATAGGATACTTTTTATCCCGGAAAATAGACCTGTTCCTGTGGGATAACTCTTTCAAGCCACTAAACCGATTTTGGTAAAATTTGGTACAGATATAGAATTGAGCTCGGGAATGGACAAAGGATACTTTTTATCCCGGAAAATAGACCTGTTCCTGAGGAATAACTCTTTCAAGCCTCTAAGCCGATTTTGATGAAATTTGGTACAGATATAGAATTGAGCTCGGGAAAGGACATAGGATACTTTTGATCCCGGAAAATAGACCTATTCCTGAGGGATAACTCTTTCTCGCCTAAACAACTGAACCGATTTTGATGTTTGGTACAGATATAGAATTGAGCTCGGGAAAGGACATAGGATACTTTTTATCCCGGAAAATAGACCTGTTCCTGTGGGATAACTCTTTCAAGCCACTAAACCGATTTTGGTAAAATTTGGTACAGATATAGAATTGAGCTCGGGAATGGACAAAGGATACTTTTTATCCCGGAAAATAGACCTGTTCCTGTGGGATAACTCTTTCAAGCCACTAAACCGATTTTGGTAAAATTTGGTACAGATATAGAATTGAGCTCGGGAATGGACAAAGGATACTTTTTATCCCGGAAAATGGACCTGTTCCTGTGGGATAACTCTTTCAAGCCACTAAACCGATTTTGGTGAAATTTGGTACAGATATAGAATTGAGCTCGGGAAAGGACATAGGATACTTTTTATCACGGAAAACAGACCTGTTCCTGAGGGATCACTTTTTCAAGCCACTAAACCAATTTTGATGAAATTCAGTTCAGATATAGAATTGAGCTCGGGAAAGGACAAAGGATACTTTTTTTCCCGGAAAACAGACCTGTTCCTGAAGGATAACTCTTTCAAGCCTCTAAGCCGATTTTGATGAAATTTGGTACAGATATAGAATTGAGCTCGGGAAAGGACATAGGATACTTTTGATCCCGGAAAATAGACCTATTCCTGAGGGATAACTCTTTCTCGCCTAAACAACTGAACCGATTGTGATGTTTGGTACAGATATAGAATTGAGCTCGGGAAAGGACATACGATACTTTTTATCACGGAAAACAGACCTGTTCCTGAGGGATCACTTTTTCAAGCCACTAAACCAATTTTGATGAAATTCAGTTCAGATATAGAATTGAGCTCGGGAAAGGACAAAGGATACTTTTTTTCCCGGAAAACAGACCTGTTCCTGAAGGATAACTCTTTCAAGCCTCTAAGCCGATTTTGATGAAATTTGGTACAGATATAGAATTGAGCTCGGGAAAGGACATAGGATACTTTTGATCCCGGAAAATAGACCTATTCCTGAGGGATAACTCTTTCTCGCCTAAACAACTGAACCGATTGTGATGTTTGGTACAGATATAGAATTGAGCTCGGGAAAGGACATACGATACTTTTTATCACGGAAAACAGACCTGTTCCTGAGGGATAAGGTCAAATTTTGTTATATGTAATTGATAGATTCGTTATTTATGAAGCGATTTTTATGACTCTTTTTAGGGTTCCGGAGTCAAAATAGAATTGTCATAGTTTCATCATGCCCGTCCATCCTTCCGTCCATCCGTCCGTCCGTAGCATAGCGCAGAGGCCCTTAGTGCTAGAAAGCTGTAATTTAGCAAGGATATACATGTTTATTTAAACTTTAAACTGGTAGAATAACATTTTTAAAAATATGTTTTTAAGATACCTACCTCTCCTAGAGGTAATATGAGGATAATTTTTTTCCGTCACGCACGTGCGGGGTATCGTGAAAAAGGTCTCTCAAAAATAATATGGGTCTGCTAAGTCCATTTTTCGATTGAGGGGTCTGTTTGGGAAATATTCGTAAGTGTTGGACACGTAAAAAAATTCATGGCAATACCATTAAGATGAATTCAAAAGGAAAACTATCATGGCTATATTATTAGCATACGTAGTTATTGAGTTCTGTAAACTTAGAACTTCGGAACCCTATATTACCAGTGACCTGACACGCTATTAGCCGGTTTTTTAACCAACTTCAAAAAAGTAACAGGTTCTCAGTTCGACTGTTATAAACAAAAATTAACTTTAACATAATTTGAAAAATCAATCTTTAAAGGGTTAATTCAGGGAATGTTTATACGAAACTTCGTCATTTTTAGGGTTCTGAAGTAAAATCGTGACCCTAATAGCTTCGTCATATCCGTCCGTCAGTCTGTCCGTCTGTCCAAAGCAAAGCGCCGAGACCCTTAGTGCTAGAAAGCTATAATTTGGCATGGATATACATATTTATTAAAACTCCAAAATTGTAGAATAAACTACTGAAAATAATTTTTTTTCGGGGTACCTCCACTACAGGTAACGTGAGGATTAATTTTTTATTTATCCCTATAGTCTGGGGTTTCGTTGAAAAGTTTTTTCAAAAATATTATGGGTCTTTTGAGACCATTTTTGGATGTAGGGCTCCGTTTGCGAAATACGTATATTTGGCTTGAAAGTGCTAATTTTGGGTACCCAAGTCAAGTCAAGTGTCCCCTCAACGGCTAAACGGTTGGAGTTGGACAAGTGAAAAAATTCTCAAAAATAGGTTATACGATGAATTTATAAGGAAAACTATCAAGGCTATGTTAGCATAAGTAGTTAATGAGTAATAGTCAATAAACTTACTACTTTGGAACCCTATATTGCACGTGGCCTGACACGCACTTGCCCGGTTTTTTAAGTTAAAACTGTGAAAGTTTGTAGTTAGTATGTAATCTTACATAAAACAAAAATAACTGTAACATGATTGTTTGGTAATACGGAATGTATTACTAAGGGCTAAAACTAGAGGTTGTAAGTTTAGAGTAAGTTTGGAGTAAGAAGTTGTAAAACGAACAGATGAGTCACCTCATGGTAAGTGGTCACTTTCGCCAATGAACATTAGCAACGCTAAAGGAATCACTGATTTGCTGCTGCCCAAAAAGAAAAGAAAGATATGTGTTTTGTGTATTCTGTAAAATTACAATGTAAATTTAAAATTCAAAAACTCTCAGGCCCTGACTTAGATAAACCTCTAAATTCTAAAAAGTTCAATTATTTTGGGACCTTTCCTATGGGTGGGTCATTAATGGCTCACTACTGAGCACTCACTCTTGAGGACGCCTAGAGCATACTCCACCACTTTGCTCGAGTGTGGATTGATGGAGGGATTAGAAATCAACCCAAGTGTCGGAGTCATTACGCCGGGCGAGGACCTTCAATATGTCATAACGACTGCTATCTTACGACAACAACCGGGACCGACAGCTTTACGTGCCCTCCGAAGCTCGGAGAGCTCAAGAATTTTTTGCCACTAGCGGTCACCTATCCAACTACCGACCGCGCTCGCTATTATTTAACTTCATCGATTACTATTAGAACCGACACAAGCCGCTGCGCCCGGGCTATGAATGCTTCTCCCGATGGGTAATTACCTAATGGGTTCTAAGAACATGTCACTTTTGCTGTAATTTTGGTGAAGAGTTTAGTATCTTGCTGACTACCAATCACGCTACAATATCAGATCGTAGTTATCATTTCATTATCAACACTAAAGATTTGTTTAATATTTTACTCATTTACATAATACGATATATGTACTAAGTCTAGGTGTTTTAGCTTCAACCCATAATGGACTATTACAAGGCACGGGTCTCCTCTCTTCATAGTAAGGACAAGTTTGCTGTCAATTTATGAAAAACATGTTTTATAATGAAGGGATCTTTACTTTCGGCGTACGAAGTCGCGGGTAACAGCTAGTATATATATATAGTAGTAATAATAAATATAGTAATTAATAAAAATACAATAAAATAATAAAATAATCAGCAGTTAATGTTAAATCTAAAAAAAATCTAAAAAATCTAAGTGCCACCACCTGTGCTGGCGTGTGTGTGTGTGTGTGCGTGTGTGTGCGTGTGTGTTTCGGTATGTGTGAGTGTTACGTGTGTGTGTGCGTGTGTGTGTTTGAGCGTATGTTTCTGTGTGTGCGTGTGTGTTTTTTCATTACAATTGTATATTTAATAAGTATGCCTTGTACTTAATTTTAAAATTATAGGTATTTTGTAATGAACGTAAAGGTGGGGGGAGATTATTCCAGCACTTGGTGGCACAGTACTTAAAGCTTCCACGGAACGCTGCGGTGCTATATGTGGGATACAGTAATTTGTAATGTGATGATCGCGTGTTGTGAGTGGTGTTAAAGTCTTTAGACCATTTTAATTTATTATAAAGGTACGGTGGGCATTTATATTTGACTACATTGAAAAGCAAAGTTGCAAAGTGCAGTTCTCTACGCTGTTTCATTTTAAGTAGTTTGGCACCATTGATGTAGGGAGTGACATGCGCACGAGGTGGTATATCGAAACAGTACCTCATACAGGCGTTTTGGACCCGCTGGACAAGGCTCTGCGACCGAGCCAATAACCTTGGGCCTACAACAGTATCGGCATAATTAAACTTCGATAGTACCATAGCTTCACAAAGTCGTAGACGCAGATTACAATCAATGTAGTTCCGAATTCTGTAGAGAACCTTAAGACGGTAAAAACAATTACGAACAATATTATTAACGTGGTTTTCAAATCGAAGTGACTGATCCATAAGGACACCCAGATTACGCGCCTCGATTACTCTTTCTATCGGTTCACCATTAACGATAACTTTAGGGTGCTCAGCTGCCACCATATCAATTTGCTTCTTGGTACCAATTATTAAGTATTTAGATTTACGCGGATTCAATACTAGGGTGTTTTTATCTGACCAATTACAAATACTTTGTAGGTCATCATTAAGTTTTTGCAACGCAGCTTTAGTTTCTGATGGCTTGAATGAGATGTATAATTGTAAATCGTCCGCATAAATATGATATTTGCAATATTTAATATGTTCAATCACATCAGCACTATACAACACGAAAAGAAGAGGCCCTATTATAGAGCCTTGAGCAATTCCTCTCCTAATAGGCTTGTTAGATGAACATTGCGCACCATTGCCTTCCTGCTCAATCACGACATGCTGTGACCGATTCCTAAAGTAAGAGTCAAACCACATCACTGCCGCGTTGCTTAAACCGTAGTAAGAAAGCTTTGATAGAAGCAGAGGAATGTTCACACAATCAAACGCACGTGAAAAGTCAAGGAGCACCAAGATAGTCCCCATCCCCGAGTCCTGCGCGGTGAGTAAATCATCTACAACATCCGACAAAGCTGTAACTGTACTCCTTTTTTGTCTGAAACCAGATTGAGTTAAGGGCAGTATATCATTAGTTTCCAAATATAGTTTCAATTGGTCACAGGCAAGCTTTTCCAAAATCTTGGAGGTATTTGGCAATATACTTATCTACTAATATTCAATTGCTTGTCCAAATACGATTTTTTATGTTAAAAGTCAACGAATGAGCAAACGAGGCACCTGAGGGTAAGTGTAACCAGTATAACATTTATCCTTACCCCAGGGACATCCGTTACAACAACCAAAGGCATCAGCGATGCATTGCCGGTCACAAAAAAGCAGCGGAGGACCCGCGTTATTGGTAATTCTCAGAGAAAAGGTAAAAACATTTCACGGTAATTTTAGGAACAGGAAATATGTACTTAAAAATAAAACTCTTTTATTACTTTCAGGTAAGGTTTGTAGTAAAATTTCCGTGTTTGTATACATGTGTCGGATATATTTCAAAGCAGCGAAGCACGATTCCCCTGGGTGAGAGGGTGAACTCTTGCGAATTATAGGCACTTAGTTTTAAACGATGGCCCGACGGGACGTTCTGTGTTTCGCTACACTCAATATTCCAACATTCACAAGTTAGCCGAAATAACCGCGATATTCGTTTTATTATATTACTTTACTAAATGATCGTTTTATAGATTTCCTATTTCCCTGATAGAAGGGCCATCGGGGTTGTACGTTTTAGGCGCCACCCAGTCGTGATATCAAAGGCTTTAAATTATTATCAAAGGCTGACATGCTGCATTGGGTCCTGATAATGAGAAGCGCGGTTGTTTAAGTGGCTAATAACAATTTAATAATACCATGATGGATAAATGTTTTTTTGTGGAAGGTTTTCGAGTGAACAGGAAAGTGTGTGACCAGCTGAAAGGAAGAAGGTCAAAATATATAATACACTACTTACAAACATATTTTGTGGTGGTAGCTTGCTAGGTAGGCAAAGTAATGACGTGTATCTTCGAGATTACACAGGGTAGTACAAAAGCCAGCGAACTTCAATAGAAGGGACCAACAGCCTGGTTCATTTTTTTCATTTTTCTACTGGTAGATTAGATGCATAAGAATACTCTTATGCACGTCATTTTTTTTAATCCAGTGATACCTACATGAGTAAAAGATTATATTTTCATTTCATTTCATTTCATTACGGGATTTAACAATATTCGCATAAAAAAGTTTTTATATTTTTTAAATTGAAATCAAAGTTTTTATTATTTAAGTGAAAATGCACTCATTTGCACCTCAGTCGCGTGGTAATTAGATATCTTTTACGTAATCACCCCAATCAAGAAATTTTGTCCCGAAGCCAGCGAGAGAAGCGTTAATTTACCTAATGTATCTTATTCGGATTGGAGCGAACCTAGCACCGCCTTTGAACAAATTATCCAGCATTAGCTGCAAAAGAAATACAATAACACCTTTCTATTTATGTACGCGCTCCAATTTTCCTATCCGGTGTTTTCATTTCCGACTGATGGAGCATGATTTTAAAGGTAATTCGAAATATTCGAATTTTCAAACGGTTTTGGTTCCTTTTGATTTTACGATTGAATGAAATTATTATATGTATAAGTACGGTCTACGTATTTTAATTGAACAGTTAAGTCATTAATTTATAATATATTTTTTTAATACTGTAAAATACTTTGGTCTCTGACTTAGTTCATTACAATGAATTATGATCCGTTGTCAGCCAAGAAAGAGAAAAGAAAAAGATTTAATAAATCTATACTAATATTATAAAGAGGAAAGATTTGATTGTTTGCATAGAATAGGCTCCGAAACTACCGAACTGATTTGAAAAATTATTTCACTGTTGGGAAGCTACACTATCCCCGGGTGACATAGGCTATATTATATACATATTTTTTTGTACTATTTTTCGCGGAGTGAAATTCGAGGGCGATTTCCTAGTTTTAGATAATTTAAGATAATTTTAGAGACAAATGGGAAGGATTTTATTCCCATTTGTCACCAGTGGGGACAAATGGGAAGGATTTTGTTCCCATTTGTCACCAGTGGGGACAAATGGGAAAAAAATTCCCATTTGTCACCAGTGGTGACAAACGAGGTGGGGACAAATGGGAATAACCCATAATATTAACCTGAATGGGTTTTCTTTGTCAAATATTTTTCCTATAATGCTGATATTATTTACTCTTTAGTGTACGTATTTTTTTTGGAGCAGTGATAGCCTAGTGGTTAGAACGTTGGTCTCCCGAACGCGGGGGCCCGGGTTCAAATCCTGGCACGCACCTCTAATTTTCAAATATTATGTGCGTATTACAAGTTAATTATCACTTGCTTCGGTGAAGGAAAACATCGTGAGGAAACCTGCACACCTGAGAGAGTTAGAAAATAACTTTAAAATACTGTAAAATACTTTGGTCTCTGACTTATTTCATTGTAAGCTGACGTTACTCATGAGAAATATTCGCCGCACTATGTCAATATACGCATTGATGAAGTCAGTTTACCTAAGGTCGAAGATCACTTAACGACCGAGTCAGTTCGTCGGTCCACAATTTGCGATATTGTCTTCCAAGACTAAACAGTTTTGAGAGTATGCAACATCGCTTTAACACAGATGTACAAGGACAGGTGCGCTTGCAGTACTAGATGCGTCTTGTAGTTTGCCTCAACAAAGTTTTGACATGACCAAATTTGAATAGTTTTTTCTGTTCCCGGTCTGAGTGGTTGACCATGGCAGTTGGTACCCACAACGCCAGGGATTCCTAGTGTGGTTTATGGGCGTTATTTATTTTAAAAATGTACAACATATTTTTTACTTTTTTCTTAGACTTTTAATATCACATTTTAACACTAAACAAATACATAAAATATTATCTTGTACATAAAGTATGCTGTCTTAAACCATTAGTATCCTAGTACCTAATGCGCAATGATTTCTTCTGATATATTAAAATAAAGAAAAGTAGAAAAACTTTCAGGATATATTAATAATTTTTTAACATTAACTTTTCTCCGTTTACAACGGTTTACCAGTCTCTAGAATTAGTTACTAAAGACTTGGGCCTAGGCCTTTGCTAATAGGTGCTAATTAAAAATGTGAGCCGTCATGGGGCGGCTGACAGATGTCATCATCATCATCATATCAGCCTTTATCTATCCACTGCTGGACATAGGCCTCTCCCAAGGTGTGCCACAACCCACGGTCCTCCGCTGATCTCATTCAGCAGCTACCGCCCGTCCTCTTAAGGTCGTCGGTCCATCGGGCTGGTGGACGGCCCACGCTGCGTCTGCCAGTTCGCGGTCTCCATTCGAGAACTCGTCTGCCCCAACGGCCATCGGTTCTGCGACATATGTGACCAGCCCACTGCCACTTCAGCTTGCTTATTCTTTGGGCTATGTCCGTGACCTTGGTTCTTTGCCGGATCTCCTCGTTTCGGATTTTATCTCGCAAGGAAACTCCGAGCATAGCTCGCTCCATAGCACGCTGAGCTACCATTAGCTTGTGAACTAGTCCCAACGTCAGAGTCCACGTTTCAGCCGCATACGTCATAACAGGCAAGACGCACTGATTGAAGACCTTAGTCTTAGGCTGGCAGATGTGAAAAATCGAAATTATTTTATACAACTAATAGGCATAAAAGTACACATTATGTCAGGAACTAAATATGACATGATGAAAAAATACAATAATACGAATTGTCTCCAGAAAATGATGACAGTTTTGTCCTACTGTATGCTACAGCCTATCAAACTAAGTTTATTTATTTGTGTTACTATATTTTTTTTCAT
This sequence comes from Thymelicus lineola, assembly GCA_963932265.1. NCBI lineage: Eukaryota > Metazoa > Arthropoda > Insecta > Lepidoptera > Hesperiidae > Thymelicus > Thymelicus lineola. The sequence continues at coordinate 16,897 of CAWVQL010000353.1, forward strand.
ATTGCCCTACCATAATAATATAGTGCGGCGAAGCGTCGCCACTCACCGCGCCAAAAATTAGGTTTACCCCTCGCCTATTAGATGTTTCACATCAAAAACTGGTTATCGTCTTGTGCATGATTGTTGAGATATTAGATATCTGTAGTAGCTGATGACTGTGTATGTATGAGTTCATTATTATAACCATGACCGTAGGAACTTCTAGCTATGCCGTCAACTATAGCGGTGTGCGCAGTGTCGCGACAGAGTCAAGTTAATGTTGCGTGTGAAGTTATGGCCCAGTTTGAGAACTGCATGCGCTAACTTCATCGGCGCGGGCTCCCACGGAATTCACGTCACGCAGCGTTAGTTTCTGATAATCTGTTAAATTTTACATAATAGTAAAGTTGAATATTAGTTTTAGTAACTAGCGAATTGCCCGTAGCTTTGTTCGTGTTTTCCGACATACATAATATCATGGTCTACCTATGTGCTAAATTTCATGAAAATAAGTTCCGTAGTGTTTGCATGAAAGAGTAACAAATCCATACATACCTACGTCCTCACATCGCACTCTCAGTGGAAAAAAGCATAAGTCGTCTTACGTTGAATTTTAGTTATTAATATGATTGGAAAGAGGTACTAAAGCTGCATATGCTCAATTTTTTCAAATGTTTATCATTAATCTTGACGGTTTTGTGCAAGAAATCATAATATAAATTCCTTTGACTACTTACTGATATTTTAACAGTATTTTTGCTCTCCTGTAAACAATGATATTATAAGTAAAAGAGGTAAATAAACATCATTGCCTGTAAAATTGCAATTTTCATCTTACCTATACCTTTTTTCCACTAAGGGTGCGAAATAATTTCACCAGTTCCAATAATTGTAACCAGCTTCAATATAACGATTTCCTTGATTTAGCGAATTTTTCTAAATTCCCTAGAACTGCCCGTAAGAGCCAATACAAAATTTATCTTTACATTACGATTTTTTTCTAATTCCCTTCAGTTTCGTTATATATAAAGTTTGCACTGCATTATAAAATATTTGTAGAATAGGATAGTGGGACAACAACTCTTATTACAGTTACAGTTATTGCGGTTACAGCCCGTACGGGAACCCAAAGAAACACCTTTAGTTTTTTATGGAGTTTTTTTAGATAATAAAGTTCTAATTCTACTTCTAGTGAAAGCGGAAAATATCCCTGAAAAAGATTTTCCTTAAACTCTCTATGACTCATTAAGACTGATACAAACGTGACCGGCTTGTTTTCTTTAATTAAATGTTACTCAAATTTAATTATAACAAGTAATAATGCACTGCATTTAATAAAGTATAAAGTATTTTACTTATACTGAGTCAATCCGTTGTTTTTAAACGCTTTTATTTAGCTTCACTTCGGAGCATCAAATCTTGTAACGTTAATTTGAATGACTTCCCTTTAATGAAAATTGATGAAATTTGGCAGACATGTGTATTTCCGATGACAATACACGAAAATCATATTTTAAACTAATTTTCATTGTTTATTTGTTGTTAAATTAAAAAAAACGATTTTCAGACTTTAGACATTTTACGTAGAGACTTGAAATTTTCACAACTTGTAGCTAATTTTATAAACTAAACATTATTGAAATAAAAGCGTTTAAAAAAAAAAATTTTTTTTCATTTGACTTATTTAATTTAGATAACGACCATTATTATAAATTAGAAGTTTTAGTCAATGTACCTACCAAAAGTCATATAAATACCTTTTTACGTTAGGATTTTTTAATAGAAACACGAGTCTTCACGACATCATTTTCCCGTGTTATAGCTTAATTTCATCATTACGCTCAGTTCTGCTCTTCGCACGTCAAAGAAAAACATTTCCATGAACAAAGTGGAGTTAAGAACACATTACCCTTTTTCTTCTGCCTCCTTTTTTGAGGTCCAAGTACAACCCTTCAGCTTAAGTGAACGTTAATTGCTTCGTGAGAACAGCTACACCTGCCCGAGTAATATGGAGCTGAGTAATAAACACAACACAATTGGATTTTAAAAATTTAATGCCGTCGCTCCTCGTTAATTTTGATATGTAATTAATTACGTAATTAATTTTAGCAATTAATTAGACTGTCTTTTATTGAAGTTTTGTTCATTTTGACTGTCAGTACATTGGAATCGGAATAAACAAATAGAACTTCTAATTGGATTTCAGGGGCTCTGTATCTTTAAGTCGAAGCCAACCTTCCTTTATCGTGGGGCTGCTGGGGCACCTTGTTAACGTTCGAAGCTAACTTCTCCGGCCAGGTCAATGGTGGCGAAGGCTGGGCTCTGTATAAACCAGTTTTATGGCTATTCAGGCATAGAAGAATCTCGAATTAACCGTGAAAATTTTCAATATGTTTTTGCCGTAGGTATACAGACATTTAAAAAGCATTTTTTTTTACTTATTTACTTAAAAGTTATATTATGTGTTTAAAAAAATTGTTACTTCACTCGACAGCAGGATCACAATAACTAGACGAGGTAAAGTGACGAAGTAACAGAAAACAGAAAACTGTCTGACTCTAAAACCTAAAAGCAAATATGAGCATTAAATCTAAAAGCAAATACTTATAAAAGGTGAATAAATATTTGATGGTTCTGAAATGTTTGTGTACCAAGATTAGTCTCTTTGTGGTATGGAATTGAAATTACCCTATTACATTTTTAGTGCTTTATAAGTATCTACGTATACAGAATTACAAAATGTCAAATGCGTACACTTGAATAATGTCACTCTGGAGGCCATTGATGTGAAATATTAAAAACGTATGACGATATTTTAGAACGAATAGCTTTATTTTAGAATGAGCGCCGTCGTAAATCGCACTCTGCTGCAATAACGCACGATGCGAACTGAATTTAAAACACATATCGCATTAAAACCTAAAGTTAGTGACATCATCTAAAATGTTAGTGGAATCACCATATAGCTTGGATAATTTACATGGATGATCTTGCTCGTAAATAAAAATGTAAGCCCAGGGCTTTATGTATCGGATTAAAGCAATATCTTAGACATCATAATAGTTATTTCAGCCAAGATTTAAGTAAGTGAGATTTAAGTAAGTGTTATTAGTATTACTCTGAAGAAAGTATCATATAATAATGTCAGAGAAGTTTATACAGAACAATGACGTTAAAGTGAAATGTAATACTAAAAACGAATTATTATAAAATTGTCTAAACTCTAAACTGAACTCTTTGCCTAGTAAGCATTTCAATATTTTCAATTGTTTAATTTCAATACAGCAAAAAATAGGTGGTAAGGTAAGGTAAGTTAATATCAATAGTATTTTTCTGGCGTGGTCAGTAAGATCTTGCCCGGTCATCTAAATAATATATGTTACTAAATCAGAAAAAGTTTTATTAAGTAGGTAATGACAAGGTACTTCAAAAATAATTAAAGTAATTAATACGAGTATGTCTAAATAAAATGACATGTAGATCTTATAACTAAATTAGATGTTACTAAATTGTATTTTTACTCATCTATTGCATTTAAAAAATTGAACGTGGTATATTCTCTGCCTCATCCATAAGTATCATTGGCTCCATGAACACATCGGCGTATTATTGATTTTGATGAAACTTTTAAATATTTTTATATTTTTTTCTACACTAATATTACTTACATGCAACTGCTATAGTTACGACTCGCATGAAGTTCAGGAAACGGACTTTATCAAGATGGATTTATGTTGTATTATAATTACCCTTCCATGCTAAAGCATTTACGCGACCTTCACGGTTAATCCGCAAGTTAGTTAACTGCAAGATTTTCTGGTATACTTAAATACTATATTCGTACACTTGAGTGGCTATTAACTCCTCCACCAATCCGCATTGGAGCAGCGTCGTAGATTCTGCTTCCTCAGGTTTGAGGAGGTATCCGTGCCCTGTTGTGTGCCAAAAATAGATTAAAATTTAACCCATAAAGCCATATTAACAGAGTACCAAAACAATGATCACTATGGCTATGCTATAAAAATTTTTGGTGTGCAAACAGAGACAGACAAATAAATAAAATTAAATAATTTGGTGTGTTTTCTACCTTATAGATAGTTCAACAATGACAGTCAGTGTAACTTTAAAATATTATATGACATATTATTATTATAATGATATTAGTAATATGTATATGTGTATGTACATATAGCTTTTTATTATACCGCTCATAAATAAATGAAGCATAAAACGTTGGATTTAAATCTTATAACCATGGAATGGAATGTCGAAAACGAGATAAAAGATATTAAGTACAATTGAAATGAGCATAAAAATTCGTACACAAAAGATATTGCTATAATTTTACTTTTTAATCTCACGGGATGGGAAAATTCTTGTCGTGAAAGAACGGATTTGTATTAAGATAGATTTATGTTCTAATTAGTCGTCCTCGGGACGTATATATATAGTAGAGCTGCGTAAAACGAATTTATGCGACCGTAGCCGCGCCGTGTGTCTGTATTGTTTCACATGATTTACGAACACTTGAAATATTGACAAATCTCTTTTACTCATATTCTTGTATTGTTGTCTTTCATTTGCGAATATTTAATCTTTTCGTTCCTCTTTTGTTTTGGTACTTCAATCATGCGTAATCGATATAATATTAATAATTGAAGTTCCCTTCAGTTTGTGCCGCTTTTGAAGAATAATCCGCGCGCCTATTTTGCCTTATTAATCAAGCACTTCAGCTTCATTAAATTAAAGTGGATACAGCGTACCTTTTATGTAACAACTCAATTGAAATGAAATATAAATAGGGACAATTTTATTAAAATAATGCAGAGATTTTTTACACAGTTCCACATTAGAAGATAAAGCGTGAAGTTTGATTAGTTATGTACGTATTTGAATAGAATCCTTCACCTGGACATGAACATTCACAAACTCGGTGCCGAATACGACTATTATCAATTCACACTCGGTGGCTCATAACAAAGGGTTCAGTCGTGTCATGACGCCGTTTTTATTCACTTTGGCATTGTAACAATCCTATTTCTATAACACGAAAATTCAGTTGAAATTCTGTGACAAAAACATACCATTCTTTGTGTTTTTGATGCATAAAGTAGTATTATTTCTGTTGGTAGCGATGAAGATTGTTTAATGTTTAATATACACCTAGTAGGTGCTCGTATGTCACAAAAATAAGGTGCCTACATGCTTTGAAAAAGCTTTCTAATTCTGAAAAAATATTTATTTTATTGATAACTAGCTGTTACCGCAGCTATGCACGCGGAAATTATGCTTATCATATTTATGCCCTATTTCACCCCCTTGGAGGTGGAATTTTGAAAAATCCATCTTTAGTGGATGCCTACGTCATAAGAGGAATACGTGTGCGAAATTGTAAGTTTCTAGCCCTAATAAGGGTTTATATGTGCTGAACGTATAGGTATGGTATATAGATTTAATTTAACAAACGTTGGAAAAATTCTCAGATGAAACATTTATCTCTCTGTTTTCCGTTATGTTCTCAAAGTTTTGTGATGTCTGCCAAACGGGTTATTATGATAGAGTGCTCTTACCCCGTTTGTTCTAGGCTAAGATGAGATTCTTTAATTAAATTAAATTGCATTTCTATTTCTTGATGTCCATAATATCATTTCGTGAAACATAAACCTAAATTATTGAGCATATGTACTAAAACTTGCTGCAACTATTTTCGTTTCATAGTCACGATTCCCAAATGTTTTTGAACCTTACATTATAATTGAGGGTCATAAAAAAGATCCTGGATATTTTGGCAAATAGATTCCAGGCAATATGGAATTTCCCTACAGTCTACACAATTACTATTGTTCAAATTTTGTGGTTACATGAGGTTTCCCGAATATTATTGTCATCTCAAGAGTGGTTAAACAAATTTTCAGACATAGTGTACCGACAGAAACCTGTTTTGAAGTTAAATTACCAAAGTTTGACAAGCGGTACGACTCACCGAACTACGCCAGCAATTATTGTGCACAGCAAGCCTGGAACAGATCTGTACAGTACAGTATAATAGGTGTACCTAGTGCACCTACTTTCAATAGGCTATTTGACTAGGTTTTAAAATCACTTAACATTGTTTGGGAGTGACTAATAAACCCATTAAAAGTTACTACTTATTTCTAATTCTGGTATATATAAATTGCCGAGTCAACCGAGGAAGGCGAACATGGGCGAGTGGCGCACGAGTCACAAGTGATTGTGAATAGGTACTTACGAGTTATAGTTCTGCCTATATTCCTTCTTCTCATTTCCCGACCGCTCCCATTACCCCGTATTCTCCTACTGCAGAAAGTCAGAAACAAATCCACAACGTCATTTTATCTTTGTTTTATCTCTCATCTTTTTGGTGAGAAAGATCCATCTTGAAAAACGCATGAAAATTACGTCATTTGCGTTCATGTCGTGTGATACATAGATTTCGTGAAAATAATATATTTAATAAAATGTAATGTAATAATTCATGTCAGAACTTCGTTTAAATGAGAATTTGTCCGATTGATATTTCCGACGGCGCGTGGCGGCCTGGCGGGACTCGCGCGGCGCACCACGACACAGGTGCTCGTCTGACCCGCCCGCCAATTGCTTCCTACCTGCAATGTAATACTTGTCCCTAGGCACTCCATCGCGCCTCCTCAAATTGAAACTAAAGATTATCTCTACGACGTTATTTCCCCTCTTTTATTTAATTGAACAGACGCGAAACGCCGCGGCCAATACCGCAATTCTTAATACCATTTAACAATAACTAGTTTCATTTTACGGATGTATTTACTTATAACAGCCGGTGCGAGTCGACCCGCATGATATTAATTTCTGCCAAGTTTCCGGGACTCCGACAGGCTTATAAGATTAGAATAATTTTCTCGTTTCGAGGACTTCCCGCGAACGTAACCAGCAGTTTAATTAAAACTAACAGTTGTCTCACACAGTCTTATCCGGCAATTTGCGAGGTATTACAGGCCAAACTTCGTCCACAAATTATCTCGACTCCATTTAACAAAGCGGTTATGTTAATACTAACCTCAACAGATTTACGGTTTTTTTACTTGCGAGATGTAACGTCGCGTCGTTGAAATATTGTTTTAATTTTGAGTTTTTATTACAATCAACTTAAACTTAAAGTATCTACTTAACGTTACTCTGTTCCTGAGTGTATGACGCGAAATGCGACGGGAAGGTGTCATTATGATAGTGCGGGAATGAGCTTTTTATGGCCATCGTAATACTTGCAGATGCTAGAACCAACTATAGGATTAATAATGGCACTTGCATGATTTAAGCACTGAGTTTACAGACTTGCTAGTGTGTTAAACTTGTAATAGGTATTATACATTATATAATAGACTAAAAATCATACTATAACATCACTCCGTTATGACGTGAAAGAGGATAAACAAATAAACACACTTTCGCATTTATAATATTAGTATGGATGAGTGTAAAGTACCAAGGTAGTAAAATAAGATACTTAAGCAATTTTAAATCGCAGTCCTGTTGAATTTAAACCAGCTTAGATTCAGATTTGAAATATAACCTGAGAATGTAGCACCTAATATCACCGCTTACCGCTCCTCTTATCTACGTGTATTTCAATATACGGTCGAATAAAATCCGTTTGTCTCCATGCATATAAAGTCCATTCGGTACGCCTGTGAAATATAGTGTGACGCAAATGTCGGGGAATGAATCTAAAGAAGGCTGACAACAGTCACCCCTCTTCTATCAACTGGGATCTTATCTTTACTACGATATAAAGAGAAAGTGCCATTTTCCCAGCAATATCTTCTGCGTATGAGTGCTTATGAAATATGAATTCTATCTTGCAAAACATATTATTTCGTTATTACCGGATATATTGCGACATACTTCGGTAATAGGTGTAAAGGCATTTGCAGACGAAAACAAAAAAAGGAATTTATTCGTTGTAACAGTAATCGTGTTCGTGTTTCGTGTGTTAACGAAATTGTTTCTGATCTTTGATATAAATAAAAACGGGGTCTTTGTTTGTTGTGATCCCACTTAAAGGGCTAACCTCTACAAATTGTATTTCTAATTAGCACAGAACGAATACTAATAAAATACTTTTATTAAACTAAATAGTATTAGCAGAGAACTTAAACAATTATGTTTCTTTTAAAATGATTTGGTAGGTGCAAAGTTTGTTTTATTTTGTTTTAGATTTTCTTTTGGCTTGAAAGTGATTCGCTGTGTTTTATAAATGGCGCTACCAGTCCGTGACGGCGACGTCGCGACGCATGCCTTCTTAACTCTATATTATGAGCTAAACGTCTGCATCTTTTAGATAATTAATAACGGCTAAAAGCTTTGGCATCATATTATATCATTATTCATTAAGTAAGCAACATCTTTAGTACAAAAAGTGGGAATGCAACAGATGCATATGTATTTATTATTTTTAGTTTCAAGTTTTTCGTTCGTGTATGACTGTATGTCAACGTCAGCCAATGTAACTTTCAATAAACCAATTGCTCTACCAATATTAATTCAACAAACACAGTTCAGAAAACAATTTCCAATAGGCTTTGTAAAGTAGTAACTTGTAATAGGTACACGTGTTTCGTGTTATAGTGTACCTAGTAGAATCGGGCGCCGAGCCGTCGAGCGGTACAAGAAGCTGATCCTCCGCAATCTGTCCCGAACAATAAGTCGCTCTCTAACAAAAGCCGGCCATTTGAACAAGTCGGAAACTTTTGTAAGTTTAGCTCTTTCTCCGTGCGTCTTGGCACCACCGCTAGTCTTACAATGGAGGGAATAATCGTTAGGGTTGAGCGAATAGTCATGAGCATTACAACAACTATTCTCTTCGTTTGCTGTTGCATAATATTTTTTCATTGCCAACGTCATTGCCAAATTGTCCCCCTCTTTCACTTTATGTTCAAGTTTATTATTGCTCTATTGAAAAGACGTGTGTTTAAAAAGAAAACATTTTACGCATGATCCTAATATTATTATTTTTATAATATTACAAATGGCAAGTTTGTGAAGATGCTTGGATGTTTGGATGTTTCTTCCTCAATCACGCCACAAACCCTTAACCTATTTGGCTGAAAGGAATGGAGATAGCCTATACCCTGGATTAATACATAGGCTACTTAATATCTCGGAAAAGTTCAGGGTTCCCACGGGATTTGTAAATAATCGATATCCACGCGCGCGAAGTCACGGGCATCATCTAATATTATATTTAATTCATTAATTAAAAAATTCGTTTGGAAACCAATCTATCGCGGGCGAAGCCGTGGACAAAAGCTAGTAAATATATACGCGAGTGAATATAGCATTTTATAGAATGCAGTAACTTTTGTGAATTTGATTGAAAAGAAGGAAATTGTAGGATCTGTATCAGAAATGATTTGATACAGATCCTATAATTTCCTTCTTTTCAATCTGTATAAAGCATTTTATGTTAAGAATTCTGCCCTCCTTATGATAAACAACGTATCTGCATTTCAGCAAGTTCCGAGATAAACGCGCCTAAAGTTTTTTTTCTTATTTTTGTTGTCACGACTACACTAATTGAGATATTTTCAAAATTGTTAAAATTAATTGTTACTATATGTGTGTATTTTATGACTCATTACATTTTTCTGTTTTCTAAATGTTTTCTGAGTTAATAGAACCCAAAAAGTGTTAATTTTTAAGCAGTTGCGTTGCTTATACCTCGGAAAATTATTCAGTTACGTTAATTATCACTAGGAAAGTGCTCTTACGATGTTTATGCCTTGTATTTCTTTCATATAGTTTAACGAAATCCTATAAATAATAATCGCATTGGCTCCTTGTGCCATTAATTAATCAAATTAATGAAATGTACGTAAGTATATTAGTTCATTGCGTCAAATAGACGAGATTTTTGGTATAACTTACCTATTTAATTTCAAAGTTAATAATATATTAAAACTAATATAACTCTAAACGTAATGGACAATACGTTGTTCTTCATAAGGAAGAGAATGAAAATTTTGCACATAGGTACGTTGTTTATGCTTACCTTTATTTTTATTTCTATAATACATACGAAAAAATAGATAATAGATCTAGATAGATCTAATTTCGCTGATTACGAATATGCTAATAACTCGTTTGCGCCAAAAATGTCAGATACGTTGTTTATCATAACGAGGGCAGAATTGTGAGGTTTTCTCGGTGCGGATTGACCTGGGATTTTTCGCTACAAACTTTAGCCAATCCGCCGTTGTTATAAATGTAGGTACTAGAAACCAAACAAGGCGACCAATCTGCATGGTCATTAAGACTAAAAGACGTATACAAGGAAAACATCGTTCATTAGGCATACAAGATAAAACAATAACCATGATTAGACCAACAGATCCTTAGTAAAGCTTCTATTTCACAAAGTGGTATATAATAAAGGCGTTGTTGATAATGTAGAAGCGTTATGTACCGATGGAACACGATCCACCGCCACAGGCCATTTCCGAGACGCCATTTACAATCACTTAGCGGGATCCCAACGCGTCACGAATTTTTGTTTAACCCCATGATGACGAGCTTACCAATACCAAGTAAGGAAAGCTTACACCGAATTAATCTAATAGATTAATAGAAAGATAGAATTTGTCAACAAAGCTGATGCATTTTTTCTCTGATTGAAAGAAAAGAGAAAATTCATAATAAAAGAAAGATAAAGCAAGCTGCTTAATATAATAAAAGACGATTTGAAGAATATAAACTTTCCATTTTATTTAGTAAGGAATCTTAGGTACTATTAGTATGTAAGTATTCTATAAAGTTGCAAAAGATAGGTAAGTACTTACTACAAAGGCTTAGAAATTCTTACAAATAAACTGACTCATTTTTTGTTTTGGAACGGTACATACGATCCTTCCTCCTGTAATTTAAAATCATTTTCTCAACAAAAAGACCAAATCTTTCTATAACATGCCTTTACTTACACTCGCTGTGAGCTAACATTTCGAGAATATTTCATAGGGAAGCAGCATCAGCAGGAGGTTTCCAAGTACGCCACGTCCCGACGTGACGCGAAGTGAAGTAGAAACACGATCCAGCGTCACTTCCGGCGTCCGTCACGCGGAACGACTTCCGGCAAGGCGCCAACCTCCAGCCACTTACAATCACTTACCTCTCCGTTAATACCACGACTTGTCCAAATAACTCTTAACAGCCAAACAAAAACAATAAAGGCTTGATATCATGTTTTCGAAATTCGAAATGGATTTGAATAGACGTTAATATCCAGAGAGTTATTATTGTAAAAATATTTGAAATGGAATTCTTGACGTGGGAGTCTTCAAGAAAAGAGTGATGATGATGACACTAAGTAAAAGCCTTTCTGAGCGCATTAACTTAGTAAAAGATAGACTTTTACCATTGAAGTATAATGTCATAGAACAGAGATCTCGAGCAAATTGTGTGTCCCGCCCGGGAGGTAGGATTTTCAAAATTGAGCCCCCGTTCTCCTTTCAAAATAGAACGAATCCATTGAAGATTGAAGCCATGTGGTGCCACTGCATTTGGACATTTGTGTTCGCGGTGTAGGTTCTATACGCTAGTAATAATACTTCAATGGCTTTTACTAAGTTAGTGCCATCATAGACTGTATCTGAACTTACCATCAGGTGCGATTAATGTCAAACATTAATAGTAGTAAAAATATTTTATGGCTTGTGGACTGAACAAAAGTTCACATTTTATCATCAGGTTTTTATGTAAGTGATTGTCAGGTATTGTTATAAAATTAGACGCAACTAAATAGATATCAATAAATTCTTATTATGTATGGGTCCTCTATGTAATTCAATATGTAACACACGCATCAATGAACTCCAAAATAATTTCCTCAAAATATTCGTGTAGGGATAAATATATAGTCAGATCAAAATATTGGTTTAATTTCCGTTCCGGCATTGTTTTTGCTGGGGAATTCGATAGGGACAAAAGATCATCGCTAATATGAGCATATGTAATTTCCTTTGATATTTAATTTAATTCTTAGAAGTCCTCGTACGATTTGAACTTCAATAAAGAATGTTCAGTAAAACTGAAAAAGAAAATGTTATTGTAAAATGTATTATAAATGAAGCTCTTACTTGTGTATTGTCTTCGTTAACGAGATATAACTTTAAAACCAAATGAGATATTATGTTATTAGTATTCCAGATTTACTTTCGTAGGTACCTACTTTATGTGATACACTGTGTGACGTATAATATTTTGATCGAACAGATTTTTTTAATTTAATACGTCTACGTGGTGAACGAAGGTCGTTAGCGCGCTTTTATTAAAAATCGTCAATCACTTTCCATTCGCTAATACCTCGGATGTCATATTAGATACCGTCAACAGATAATTCAGTTTTAATGGAAACTTTTATATCTCAAAGTAATCTAATCTAAGTGGGTAATGTAGTCCAATTAATTACAACGAACTGTAACCGTACCGATAAATGGATTATAAAGGGTCAGCACGTATTATTTTAATGAAATATTTAATTTTACTTGTGTTTTTGGTGTATGATGACTAAATCGAGTGCGTGCTTTCTCGGCTCATGGGCGCCGGACACGCGATATTGCCTGTCCCGCTATCGACTTACACCCTGTTAAATCTGGCCCAATATTTGTAAAGCCTATTCATTACTATAGCGCCCCTTTATTTCATTGTTTCTCCTTGTTGAGGATCTTTATATTTGTTACTCGCCATTCAACAAGCATAAAATATGGCATGTTTTGGTACGTTGCGTCAAAGTTTATATCTTTTCATACATAGAAGCTTTGTTTATAGAGCTTTGTTATGTTTGTCGTATTTACGCAAACAATAATCTTCTGTTACCTTTCTGTATCTACCATTTAAATGTAGCTCATGTTTTTACGCTTACCAATACATAATTTAATCAAAATCTGTGTTAAATTATTGTGTTACACTCTCAATGTACGATATCACTATATCGATAATAGGATCGAGTGAGCTCGAGGTATTAACCGGATTTACAGAATGTGTTGGAAGTGCATCATCTGTTCTTTTTCCAATTAGGAGGAAGGATTGAGTTCGAGTCACTGGATCGACGTCGCGGCGCCGGGAGGCGGAAACCTGTGAATGGTGCGGGGCTGAAAGAAAATCTAATTTGGATTTGAGGGATTACACGAGTCTTGTTTCGGCCTAGGGAGCGGACAACTTGCTCCTGTCGCCTTGCAAATTAAATTAGAGAGCTCTGTGCGTAGCTAAATTGTTTTAGAAATCAGTGGGGGTTTGTTTTGAGATCGTATTATTTTTAGAATTTTTTTTTAATTTGTTTTCATGACATTTGATTAAGTGCTGGTAAAGGTCTCAAGGTAATTGAGGTCTGGTATAATAAGCTAGTTAAAAATTTTACCCATGAGTAAAAATACGTACACTAAAGAGTAAATAATATCAGCATTACAGGAAAAATATTTGACAAAGAAAACCCATTTAGGTTAATATTATCTAAAATTATCTTAAATTATCTTAAATTATCTAAAATTATAATATAAATTGTTTTTAATGTGAAATCACCAGAAATAACAATTTATTTGTTAAATTGTAGCATGACATGTGGAGTTGGCTAAGTCGCAGGGACTACGAATCGGCCGCAAAGTCGTAATTTTCACTAAGAACGATAAATGGTGACATTACGTCCACATGGTCGGCATTTAGATAGTTTAATAACATTATTCTACTCTCCGTTTGTTGTGTAACACAGTTTAATTCAAGTTATGGGTTTAATTGAAATTATAATGTTGAATACTGAATGTAAAGTAATATTTACATAGACTTACAGTTTTTCCTGATACGCTTTATAAATTAACTACGAATGTCCATGTTTTTAGGACCATGGTCCTATTATCAGGTGGCGCGTCTGGTCTTTTGTCGACTACGGACATAAAAAGGTAAAACTAGACAGTAATGTTAAGTGCATAGTGCACAGGTAAGGGTGAGGATACACAAAATACAAAGGATAATACTACAACTTAAATTTTAACCCTTATGTGAGTGACGAGGTACCCGGGTACCTTTTGCAATTTCAATCGTTTATAAAATTTATAATAGGTGTGCCACGTGGCTGTAACTTCCTGAGAGCTCCTAACTAGCATTAAAATTATTGTTTTTGTAGGTTTAAACTTTCTTAACTTTTTGAAGTTTCTGATATTGACAAAACTATTTCTTACCCACGTAACCGAGTGACGAGGTACCCGGGTACCTTATAATATTTAATTAATATTTAACATAGTTTTTCATAAATAATTAAATCAGTAAAATTTAATTGTTACTGAATATTATATTTATTATTTGTAAATAAAAAAAAACTATGATTTACAGTTAATTTTATGCCCATTGATGGCATTAGATATAGTTATTGAAGGTTCATAACAAACTGGCCTGAAATGATATCTGACACAATATTTTCGAATTTTTCTTTGCTTTTTATTGATTATATTGAGTTCTCTGTAAGTGAATCAAATACCTACAACATAAAGGTACGACTAGACCTTCGTGTTGGTAAATTTGAAGGTTCTGGAGCTGACTCAGGTCGTTGCGACTGTAATTCATGTCCAGGTACGTCTTGTATTGCAGATCTCACGAGTAATTACGATATAATTGTAAAATTTTATCTCTTTCTTCTATGTTAGTTTGATATAATTGAAGACTTAACTCCTTCAGAAACTTTCTTCTTCTGTCAGTCAATGAAAGTGTGGGATTATCCTCCATATGAATAATATACGCCGCCAGAGCAGCAATTGAAGAAAAGCACTAAAGGCCATTGATTTGTCTTGTTTAGCCGTTTATTCTATCGTATCGTCTCTGCAATGCTTTTACCTGAATTAGGGAGCTCTGTATCATGTGGAACTTCAGCTCAGCATCTGAGCATCATCTGAGCAGATATGATGTTTTTCATTATCAGAAAGTAAAAAATATTTTTCTAGTTTCTTCAGAATTATACCTACTGCTGAACAATATTACGTGGGAATGTATTGTTTCGTTATCCGTGTTTAAAATAATTAGGATTAATACAAACCAAACACGACGTAAACTCTTTGTAACTGTCTGTACCAAACTAAGTTTAATAGAAATATGTTTGTTTACCTTTAACTTTATCTTAATGTTTAACCGCTTTAAACTTAACTTATACACATACATATTTCGTCACAGTAAAGTGGGTCATAAATTAAAGAACTCTAGTGTGAATTTCTCTTCAGAAACTCAAATAGATTAAGTAGGTACCCGGGTACCTCGTCACCCAATTGCGGTGTCTTATTTGTCACTCACATAAGGGTTAACTCTGTGTTGTGGTAAAACGTAGTAAAATGTAGCTATTAGTAACATCAGCCACTAAATTGAACTGAAAGCCAACTTTGGGATGCATATTTCATGCATCTATTTCACTTACCACTTCTATTTTTGTCTGGCTTATGACATGTGGTGATTGTGGTGTCTCGAATTTAAGACGCATAGCTTCCGTTAAGTTTTCTCGTTTGAACACTAAAGTAAATATCGATAGTGTTAATTACGGAATGGATATTCTTATTTATCTATGCCGTGGTGTTAATGCTGAATGAGTAATATGGAGTACTATTTAATAGAAGGGCATAAAGACCATTCTTTTCTTATTTTATTTCTGTCCATGATTTTTGCAAAGTTATTAAAGTTTAAAATATGTTTTATAATTTATGCCTACCTGAGTAGGTAGGTACATACCTAAGAACATTATTGTAGTTTTATTTTAATAAAATCTAAAATAAAAATCGATCCTAACTGAACAAGGCCCTTATTAAAAGCTCGTGTTCCGTATACCTATTTAGGAAATTTCAGGAACATTTTCAGTTTGCTCATTGAACTTTTAATTAAGCACCTACTTAATCTATACATATTAATAAAATTGAAGAGTCTGTCTGTGATTTCGAGATAAATGATTTTTTCAAGTTGCAAATCGTTACTTGCACGATACCAACACCGAAAAATGAGTTTTTCAAATTTTTGTCTGTCTGTCTGTTTGTTTGTCTCCGCTAATCTCCGAAACCGCTGAACGAATTTTAACAACAATTTTACTAGGATATTGCAAAGTGTCCAACTTAACAACTAAGCAATTTTTTAGGGTTCTATACTAAAGGGTTCCTTGGGGATGGTTTGTATGGAAAAATAAAAAAATTTGAGCTGATTTGTTTCAAACTATTAAAAACGTATTCTCCGTACAAAAAGAGTTATACATGCATTTCTTAGATTTTACTTATATTGCTTGGAAAAGCCATAAAATGCATTTAAAGGTTATTTTTTTCATTAATTCAAATCTCTATTACTGAGTGGATATCTATTTTTGTATGTTGTTTGTAAGAGCATATTATTTGCGTATCTATGTCCTCCAATGTAATTTCAGCATTTTATTAATTTCACCTGGGAAGTGGTAGAAAAACGCAAATTAAGTCTGTATGAATAACCCATATCCAATAAATAATCGATTACTATCTTGGCAACTAGATGGCTCTGTATTTGTTGATTCAAGCCATTCGAAATAACTGCATACATAATATAATTATGATTTCGAAATAACTGCATTTTTCATGTTATAAATCGTTACTAGCATTTTTGTTTGTCTGTTTGTTTGTCTTCATTAATCTCTGAAGCTACTGAACGGATTTCGATAGGACTTTACTAAAATATCGAGCCTTCAACTTAAATTCAATGAATTCAATTCAATTTAAGGCAATTTTTTAGGGTTCCATAACAAAGCGAGAAAATAAAATATGAGTCGATTTGTTTTAAACATAGAAAAACCTTTTCTTCACACAAATTGAGTCATAGGTACATAGACATACATACATTTCTTAGTTTTTTTTTTATATTTTGCAAGGTGGAGCCAAAGCGTGGCACTGGAGTACTTATTTTTTACAAATTTACAATAATTCAAATACATATAAATATAATTGAAGTGAATGTCTGTGATTTGGAAACAAATGATTTTTTAAGTTGTAAATCTATACTTGCACAATATTAAAACCGAGAAACGAGTTTTTAATTTGTTTTAAACTTACAAAAACCTTTTCTTCACACAAAATAAGGCGTACATGCATTTCTTAGTTTATTTATATTTCGCAAGATGGAACTAGAATATGGCACTGAATAATTTTTTTTACTAAATATCTATTTTTATATTCAGTTTCTTAAATCATTAATTGCGTAATAAGGCCTCCAACGTAAATTAAGCATTTTTTTATATGACACCCTGGCAGGGGTTGAAAATCGTAATTTAGTGTTGTACAAGTAATAAACATTGGACAAATTGAATAATTGATAATAAAATACATCTGTCATTGTTAGAGTTCCGTAGTAGTGAGGTTGTAGTTCTGTTATAATGCAGTCCTGAGGAACATCGTGTTGAGGGTGCAGAGTGCTGAATTTTCTCATTTTCTGTTAAGCAATATTTTCCCTTTGCCGAATTATTGTTTTGCCAAAACTACAATGTAATAAATGCGAAAATGTGTATTCCACCTTCCTTATTCCTTTTTACCATTCTCACACAACTCATCGAATAACCTTAACTCTCTCTTACGTACGTAACGTACCTTGGAGAACGATATAAGACTATTTCTTTTTTAAAGTCTCGGTACCTAATGTGAAATACTGATGGATCAGCAAACGTCATCGTACAATTTATTTATTCAATGTTATTTAAGTACTAAGGGTTAAGTAGGAAACACAAAATTTAGAAAATAATATGATGAAATAATAATAATAAGTAAAAGCAACCGGCTCAGTGTGACCTAGGGTTGTTGAATCTAACTTAGCTATTTAGTAAAACCTAACATAGCTGTGTAACGAAAAGATAAACAGAACAAACTTAAATTTGCCGTTGAAAAACTGTTGTCTCCATATATATGTATCGACATGGGTCCCGATCAAATTACCAAGTTCTGCAAATAGGTTTAAATTTTTTTGTGATACTTACAAATTCAGTTTTAAGATTTTTTGACCTACGTTTTACCTGAGACATTTCTTCTAGCCGTATGTTTTTGATTGCGTTGAGGATACAGAATATTATATGTTTTCACAGCTCCTAGGGATTGCAGACCTGAGTGTTGGATTAATTTTAATTTGTTACCTTCACGCGTTCCTGAGAAAAAAGGTCTTGAAATACATACAGACAGACGGGCAATGGAGTAAGTGATCTTAAGGGATATAGGGATATATCGAATCGTTATTTCGAGTATTGACCTTTCATAGTAACGTGGTTCTAATGAGCGATCATGCTGCTTTAAGAGTAAGTATGTTATGTAAGTTAACTAAAGCACCTAAGATTTTTTCCGAAGCGAAGCGAGGGCAATTGCTAGTATTATATAAAAATTACGAAATATACATACTTTAGTTCATCTATCGTAAAATGAAGTTTAGAAAAAATATAAATTATTTTAAAGGAATACTTGCCGTAGGTACTTTGTTTGCAACAGTGATGTCCATTCTTCACAGTCATCTTAAATTCGATACAGGTATTTATCGTTTTTACTCTCGCTTACATTGACATTCTTGTTTTTATTTTAATTGATTTTACGTTAATATAATAATAGTCCTTCTATATTATTGGCGACTAACATGCAAAGGGATCACGATATTATGCTGATCACCATCGTCCAAATGTAAAAATGTTGGCCATAATAAAATCGGTTAATAAGCGTCTGGCTAATCGTGGGTTCTTTACATCGTTTTAATAATTTATTCCAGAGCAAAAAATCTTTTTTGCAAAGACTTAAATCGTAATTTCACATTCAAGAGAAAAGAATAATGGTAAGAAATATTTTACAGCATAAAATAATTGCTTGATCGCTTATTAAAACCATCTTAAAGGTCTTAAGAACGGCTGAGTTGAATAATTTTCGGGTAAATGGTTTATGTCAGAGATAGGAATGAGAATTGGAGCGGTAATTTTAGGTTTAAGTACTTTTGTTGTCGGATTTTGGTCATTTCATGATTAGGTGCATCGTGATATCTACATCTGAGTACATTAATTAACAAAAAATGCTTTTAATTGAATTTCCCACAACAGCAAGTCCCATCTTTCTATTAAGTACTTATTATTATTACAAAAAGTTGGCACCTTTTCTACTCAGCGCATACCTATTACGAAAACTCCTGCAAAAAAAAGTTTCACTTAAACTGTGTTAATATAAATAAGCCTCTGAAAGACCTTGCTGAAGATTTTAAATCTAAATGGACCTGCCATGGCTGTTACTGCAAACTGCCGAAATCTGAAAATAGCGAGACACCAATAGATGGCGCAGTTCAGCACTTGCTGAACCAGGAGGAAGACGAATTTATGTCACAGGTAACCACTAGAAGAGGAGGCCAAATAGATAAAAAGTCCACATCCAATATACCAGTTGACACTATTCGACAAATAGTCAGAGAAGAATTCGAAAATATACTACAAGCCTTTAAGACGAATATACTAGACCAATTCGAACTAAAAACAAAAGAAATTCTAGACAGCTTTGGACGTGTATCTGATTCCATATCGGCGATAGAAAAACAACAAGATATTCTCAAGAAAGACGTAGAGTCCAACGCTCTTCAAGTTCGTCAATTAGAGGCTGAAAATATCACCCTCCAAGCTACAGTTACTGATTTGAGTTCAAGAATCGCACGCTTCCATGCGTGCATTCTAGGGCTAGCAACCTAGAAATACAAAACATACCCGAACATAAGACTGAAAATTTACTGACTATTGTAAAACAAGTTGCTTCTGTTTCTAACTTCAAATTAAACGAATCTGACATCCACGTTTGCACAAGAGTTGCAAAAATAAATCGTGATAGCCAACGTCCCCGTTCAATAATTGTTAAATTTAGTTCGCCCAAAATCAGAGACGAACTTCTAGCTGCAACTCTGAGATTTAATAAAAAAGCTAGTAGCATCCAAGATAAACTTAACACTTCTCACATTTGTCTTAGCGGTACAAAACAACCAGTTTTCGTAGTGGAACACCTTTCGCCCAGCCAAAAAGCTATTCACGCTGCTGCACGTACAAAGGCGAAGGAGCTCAATTATAAATTTGTCTGGGTAAAGGGTGGACGAGTATTCATGAGAAAGACTGAAGTATCCGATTATAAATTGATTAAAAGCATTCAGGACCTATCCCAACTAAAGTAGCACTTAAATATAAATTGAATTGTCTCATTTAGAAATTAATATTTATAACTTTTTCTTTTTGATCTCATTTTCTCAAAACTGTATATATGTTAATTGATCACTTAAGAATATATTATCAGAACGTCAGAGGGCTAAATTCAAATGCATCGCAGGTACGTCAACTAATATCAATTAATGAATATGATGCTTACATCTTTACAGAAACTTGGTTAGGTAGTGGCTGTTTCGACTCGGAAATTTTTGACCATAGGTATGTCATATACAGGCGAGATCGCGAGACCTCTTCAATTTCAAATTCTGCTAGAGGAGGTGGTGTCTTAATTGCTGTAAGAAAACATCTTGTTTCAACACGAGTGCAGGAGTGGGAAAGCGAGTGTGAGGACCTCTGGGTTTCAATTACTATCGCACCTAAATTAGGTAAGAATCCCACAATTATAAGACTTTGTGCCGTTTATTTGCCGCCACCTGTAACAATCAATACGTGGAAAGTATTCGCAGATAAGGCAACCTCAGTCCTTGAATCACATAGCGATCATAAGTACACATTGATTGCAGGTGACTTCAACTTGAGTGGAATTACGTGGCAATATACTGATGATGTTAATTCAGTAGATAATGTTAAATGCACGATTCCGACAGGATACGGGAACCGTGACCTTTTATGTCGATTTGTAGATTTTTTAACTCTGAATGATTTACAACAATTTAATAGTGTAACTAATGTACAAAATAAAATTTTAGATTTAATTTTATGTAACAAAGGCGTCTTAAATATTAACGAATGTTTTGACCCTGTAAGAAATATTGACAAATTTCATCCAGCACTTGAAATAAAAATTAATATTGAACCTTTTCCGCTTGCAAAAACTTACCTTCCTTCTCGTCCAAACTTTTACAAAGCAGACTACGAGACAATACGGATATTTTTAAGCAAGGTGTCTTGGATGGATGAATTCAGCACCTGTAATAACGTCAACGATATGGTAATTACATTTTATGACATATTATATAAAGCTATAACACTCCACGTTCCTTTGACAACAACCAAAAATGGTTCTCATCCCATCTGGTTTTCACCCCATCTGATATACTTATTACGTCGAAAAAAGAAATACCATGACAAAGTAAAAAAATACAAAAATCCTCTGGATATATTGGAGTTTGAATATTTAAGAGATGACTGCAACAAATTAATAAACTATTGTTATAATAGATACATAAATGACATTGAAAATGAGCTATTGCGGCACCCAAAAAAGTTTTGGACACACATAAAAAATCTGCGTAAGAATTGCTCATCTTATCCAAATACAATGACAATACAGAATGGTTATTCAACCACCGATAAAGAAAAAATATCAAACATGTTTGCGGCCCATTTCTCATCTGTGTATGAAAAAGATGACAGTGACGAAAGTAAATTAACATGTTACGCTGAATCTCTTGATACAATAGGGGACATTCAATTTACATACATCAAAGGAAGTTGAAAAAAAACTAAAAAAACTTATAATCTCAAAAGGAACTGGACCAGATAATATACATCCACTATTCTTAGTAAATTGTGCAGACATATTGGCTTCTCCACTTAGTTTTCTATTCAATCGATCTCTCCAGACAGGTATATTCCCCGATAAATGGAAGGAGGCTAGGATACTACCATTATTCAAAAATGGTAAAAAGGAGCTCATATCGAATTACCGACCAATATCAATTTTATCCACGATATCAAAACTATTTGAATCATTGGTCCATCCCGTTATGTACAATCATTTACATAAATATATTATTACTGATCAACACGGCTTCATGAAAAACAAATCGACTAATACTAATCTAGCTCTTTTCACATCCGAAATTAAAGAAGCAGTTGATCAAAATATTCAAGTTGATGTAGTATACACAGATTTTTCAAAAGCTTTTGACAAAGTCAATCACAGAATTCTTCTTGCCAAGCTGTTTGCGCTCGGAATTACTGGTAGTATGTGGGAATGGTGTTCATCATATCTCAAAAATCGAACTTCTAGTGTAGTAGTGGAAGGTAAACAATCTCTTCCTTTTCATGCTTCTTCGGGAATTCCTCAGGGATCAACTTTAGGACCTCTATTCTTTAATGTCTTCATAAACGACATCAAGGAAAAACTAAACTGCAAAATTTATCTCTTTGCTGACGATCTCAAAGTTATGTCACCAATTATTAATACCGCAGACGCAAAATACCTTCAGAATGATATTGACAATATTTATGAATGGTGTAATATTAACAAAATGTATTTAAATATTTCAAAATGCTACCATATTAAGTTCACCAGAAAACATAATTACTTAACTTCAGAATATTACATAGGCGGAAAAAAAATCCAAGAAGTTTCTACCATACGTGATCTTGGAGTGTTGATGGACACCAAACTTAAATTCTCAGACCACATTGACAATATTATACTAGAAGCAAACAAAGCACTAGGCTTTATACTTAGGTCCACGAAGAATTTTAAAAGACCAGCCACTGTCATTCAGCTTTATAACAGCTACGTAAGGAGTAAGCTGGAGTATTGTAGCATAGCTTGGTGTCCAACGTATAAAACTCATATGAACAGAATAGAACGGGTTCAAAAAAAATTAATGCGCAGCCTAGCATATCGCTTCAGGCCACCTAGAGATGTAAAGACTTACGCAGATAGACTAAAGCATTTTGGACTCGTGCAACTCAACACCCGTCGAAGTCAGTTAGATTTATTATTTCTTTATAAATTAATAAATAATATCACAGATTGTCAGGCCCTACTATGCATGGTGCAATATAATGTTCCAAGCAAAATACCGAGAAATCCATGTACTGTTTTCCATAATAGACTGACCAGGACAAACCTTGGTCGCTCTTCACCTGTGGTCCGTATTTCTCGCCTGTATAACGAGTGTGCCAAAGGTTACTCAGATCTTGACATTCATTTTGATAGCATCTCTAACTTTAGACTCAAGCTCAAAAAGTTGACGTATCCTGATATATTTTGATTAACTTATGTTTGTCTTATTTCTGTTTTGCTTTAATTTAATTTTATATCTTAGTTTAATATTGAATTTAAATAATTCTATTTTTGTTGTGTGACTTCAATGTTATATACCTATACCAATTTAATTTCATGTTAACTTGTTTTATTTATTTTTCTTATCCATATTAGGTTCAATTTAACATAGATTGTTATTTGAATTTAAATATTAACTCAATGTTAGCTGAATCTTTGATTTATATTTTGTAATAATATTGATTCTGAATAATTTTATTTTTGATGTTGACTATTTCCCTAAATTTTAAGTCCATTGTTATATTTTAATTTTGTGTTTAATGAATGTTAATTTAAATTTTACTATTATATTATTTTGTTTTAAAAGTGTTGTAAAAATTCGTTAATCACAAAGCATGCTGTGGTTACCGGTTATAGTAAGAACAGTTAGATGTATAAGAAAAAATGTTTCATAAAAATGTAAACGCTGTATCTTACGTTGGTAATCCTAAATAAATAAATAAATAAATAAATAAATAAAATTAATTCAGTTTTTAAATTACACAGTACTAGTTTTAAAATTACACAATAAAAAGTGTTATGTTGTTTAAATAAGTTTAAAATTCATAACTTAGGCACGTAAAACTAACCTCGTAAAATTGTAGCGCAAAAATTACCTAAACGTGTAATACGCTCGATCTTCATAACCGCAGTAACAAAGACAAAAAATCAATCACTAAATGATTCATTAGACCATTCCATATGATTCCATGACGAGTCTGATTACCTGACGTGGTCAACCCTATGATTAGACGATAACATTTATGATTATGAATTATATTTATGGTTATGATTAATTAGTACCCGCTCTCGCATCGCTTCAGTGATGCTTCGTCTATAGGTATACGTACCTTCCCGAATCATTGCTAGGACGAAGCCATTTTCCAGGATGAAACGTATGTATCCTGGAGATGAACTAGTGGAATAAGCTAAACACCTGTAACACCTCTACATCTCTATAACACTTGTACATACAGACAGAAAATATTTTTTCCAAAAATTGAGTTTTTTTGATTTCTAACACTAAAATACTAGGAATTAATTGGTGGCATAATTAATTAAGAATTTAGTTTATGAGTATTAATATCAAAACATTCGACAAACTTTTTTATCAATAAAACTCAAACAAACATTTAAGAATTTATCCTTCACCTACCTATTTATATCAATGTTCTTTTAAGGCATAAAATTACAGATGTCGATTTGAAAATAAATAATTGTATCTCGCAAGATAATAAGCCAATCCTTGGCGAATAACGCAAGGTGCGAGATCGAAATTAGCTGAGAATAATACACCGCAGCTTATGAGGGAAAATAAATTAACCGATCGGTTATCATCTTACTATTGTTATCGGTTGTTATTAAACCTGCCCAACCTGTCATAAAGAATTCACGGAGTTATCGCAAGCCATATCTATATTATACAAAGACTAATCTTTAGGGACCTAACGTGTATCACTCTACGTTATGATAACTTTCCCCTTATAAATACTGTAGAAAGTTTGTATGGATGTCTGTTATTCTTTCACGCAAATCTACTGAAAGGATTTTTATTACAATAAGCACACAGGAATACCTACCATGATCAGCAATATGACATAGGGTAGTTACTTATTACCCTGGAAAATGCCAAACATTGTTAAGAACTATTTAATACAAGCAAATATTAATTTTAAATGAATCAAGAAAACACATCTTTTGTAATAGAACGCACTATGCTTCAATTACTTTAAGAAGGAGCATTTTAAACATGAAGCAAATAGCAAAACGCAAAATAAAAACGTAAAATAATTTTACACTTTAGGATAATAAACAACAGAAAATAAGAACGCCTTATTACACGCTTAGAGCTTATAAATATGAGATAGGTGTGATACATGTAGCGATATAATATTATTATCAAATTTACTCAGGACAGAATACGAAAAGACAGCCTTCATTCTGAATATCAATCTCTATCACTCTACTTTATCGAATCTGTGATACTTTATTTATATTTAGGTAAAGGAATAAGCAGAACGTAAGATATAAATTGATGTATCAAAATAAAAATAGTATCTAAAACAATATTATAATGAATCATAGTAAACATAGCTTACTGTTCCAAACAGCACTATCGAAACAAAGGTATATTTGAGATAATAACAATAATTAGGTTAATCTTACCGGCATACCTTTTTAATTATGAATATAACGACAACGACACATTGAACCTATATAGATAACCCTCATTTTTGCAGAATATGATCCTAATTATCACTAATCGAATATTAATGTAAGACGCAATTTGGAAAATGTCATGCCCGTGATGATATCAGGGTGACATTTCAGGTTTATGCGCTGCTGAAAAAGGTACTACAATTTTTAATCTTCTTGTATTATATTATAATTATTACGTTATAAAAACTAAAAAATAAATGTATCATTGCTTTCTTCTTAAAATTCAGCAAATTGTATTGTAATTGTATCAAAATAAAAGCTGCAATACAATTGCTAAAAATATGGATTACTTAGTACATTTTAATCGTATTGTTATTTTTTATTTGATGCCAAACGACTCGTCGTGTTCCGGCTGGGGGCTTGAGAGCTAGTTCTTTTTTTCGTTTTCTCCACTCTTTCTTGGCCGGCAACGCATCAGTGATGCCTTTGGTGCTACTGATGTCCATGGGCGACGATAGCCACTTACCATCAGGTGGATCGTCAGCTCGTTTGCTGGCTATTTCCATAAAAAATATGTAAGTGTACAGTGTAATTTCTAGTTTAATGAGTTGCTGAGTCCTTGGCGACAACAACATACTTAGTAAGTAGGTAGGGCTCAGTTAACATACCGCTTATTTTCGAACTCGTTATCTGAGTTTGGGAGTAAAAAGTCAAAGTGGCTCTTGTGAGCTGACCTAGCTACAACATTTTTAAAATGTTGACGGTGAAAGTGTGCCATCTACTTACTTAGTTTCAGTTTTCATTGTTTTCAGTAGTTTTAACAGTTAATGAGTTTTACCCCGGATTTTGAAGTGAAGAGCTAATTATAATGAAACGGTAATTCAAACAGTACCTATCCTTGTTTTCAAGAGATTTATTACTATCATCATAATTCATATAAAAACACAATGTATCACAAAGGGAACCGTAAAATTAAGAATATATCGCAGTGTCAGCGGCAGTAAAATAATAGAATGAGGTCACGATAAACAAACCTGCGTACGTGGGAAAAACAAGACAACGCGAAAGACTCTACGTCCTTCGTAAACAAAATTAGAAAACCTGGAGTCATCGCCATTGCACCATTTAACATCTTATCCCGTGTAATACATTTTCGTGCACATGTTCACTTTCCGGGCTCGTCGGCTACAAAGATAGATAACTTCCCGATGATTTAGTTTTATTGTTATCCGCCATCGAACTGTCGCTACGCTTCGGTTCCTTGCGCAGCGTAATTTTTATATTTTCTGCTAGGTTTATCCCATTTCGCGTAAACTTTTGGTCGTAAATGTAAAAATACAAAGAATGTTTCCCGTAGATGAATTTGTTTAAATAAGAATTAAGGATGTATCTAATATCTATACTAATATTATAAATGTGAAAGTAACTCTGTCTGCTACTCAATAACGCCTAAACCACTGAACCGATTTTGATGAAAATTGGTACAGACATATAATTGAGCTCGGGAATGAACATAGAATACTTTTTATCCCGGAAAATAGACCTGTTCCTAAGGGGATAACTCTTCCACACCAAAACCACTGAACCGATTTTGATGAAATTTGGTACAGATATAGATTTGAGCTTGCGAAAGGACATAGGATTCTTTTTATCCCGGAAAAAAGACCTGTTCCTGAGGGATAACTCTTTCAAGCCACTAAACCGATTTTGATAAAATTTGGTACAGATATAAAATTGAGCTCGGGAAAGGACATAGGATACTTTTTATCCCGGAAAATAGACCTGTTCCTGAGGGATAACTCTTTCAAGCCACTAAGCCGATTTTGATGAAATTTGGTACAGATATAGAATTGAGCTCGGGAAAGGACAAAGGATACTTTTTATCCCGGAAAACAGACCTGTTCCTGAGAGATAACTCTTTCAAGCCACTAAGCCGATTTTGATGAAATTTGGTACAGATATAGAATTGAGCTCGGGAAAGGACAAAGGATACTTTTTATCCCGGAAAACAGACCTGTTCCTGAGGGATAACTCTTTCAAGCCACTAAGCCGATTTTGATGAAATTTGGTACAGATATAGAATTGAGCTCTGGAAAGGACAAAGGATACTTTTTATCCCGGAAAACAGACCTGTTCCTGAGGGATAACTCTTTCAAGCCACTAAGCCGATTTTGATGAAATTTAGTACAAATATAGAATTGAGCTCGGGAAAGGACATAGGATACTTTTTATCCCGGAAAATAGACCTGTTCCCGAGGGATAACTTTTTCAAGCCACTAAACCAATTTAGATGAAATTCAGTACAGATATAGAATTGAGCTCGGGAAAGGACATAGGATACTTTTTATCCCGGAAATTAGACCTGTTCCTGAGGGATAACTCTTTCAAGCCACTAAACCGATTTTGATGAAATTTAGTAAAGATATAGAATTGAGCTCGGGAAAGGACATAGGATACTTTTTATCCCGGAAAATAGACCGGTTCCTGAGGGATAACTCTTTCAAGCCACTAAGCCGATTTTGATGAAATTTAGCAAAGATATAGAATTGAGCTCGGGAAAGGACATAGCATACTTTTAATTCCGGAAAATAGACCTATTCCTGAGGGATAACTCTTTCAAGCCACTAAGCCGATTTTGATGAAAGGACCCCGCAAAATCTCTATGGGAATTGGCTCTCGGCTAAATTAGCTGAAATTTTGCACAGAGGTAGCTTTCATCATGCTGATCAAAAGTCTCAATGGGCGCAACCCCCCAAAATCAAACCCAGACCCACCACTCCCCTCCAAATCTCAAAATACTCCCCAAAGCACACTGGATGAAAATCAATGCATAAGGGATATATTCATATGAAACTTCGCACAGAGGTAGTTTTCATCATGTTGATCAAAAGTCTGAATGGGCGCAACCCCCCAAAATCAAACCCAGACCCTCCAAAAAATCTCAAAATACACCCCAAAGCACATTGGATGAAAATCAATGCATAAGGGATATATTCATATGAAACTTTGCACAGAGGTAGCTTTCATCATGTTGATCAAGTCTCAATGGGCGCAACCCCCCAAAATCAAACCCAGACCCACCACTCCCCTCCAAATCTCAAAATACTCCCCAAAGCACATTGGATGAAAATCAATGCATAAGGGATATATTCATATGAAACTTCACACAGAGGTAGTTTTCATCATGTTGATCAAAAGTCAGAATGGGCCCAACCCACCAAAATCAAACTCAGACCCACCACTCCCCCCCCCCCCCCCCCCCCCCCCCAAATCTCAAAATACTCCGCAAAGCACATTACGATGGAATGCATAAGGGACTTTTTTTATGAAAATAGCCGGCAGACGAGCTGACGATCCACCTGATGGTAAGTGGCTATCGCCGCCCTTGAACACCAAAGGCATCAGTGATGCGTTGCCGGCCAAGAAAGAAAGAAGAAAAAGAAAGAAAGAACTGGCTCTCAAGCCCCCAGCCGGAACACGACGAATCGTCTGACTCATGCTCGAGGGTGGTAGCTATCCAGGCGAACCCCTGGAGAAATAATAATAGTAATAATGGTATTAATTAACAATTAAAATCAATACTACCAATATAATCCCTCCGAGGGCCCTTCCACCAGCGGGCCGGATTTAGTCGCCTCTTACGACACCCTTCTGGCGTGGGATTGGGGTTAGTATTCTAAGCCGCCCCAATACGGCTAAAATATAATAAAATATACGGCTAATATATGCATATGAAGGCAAGGTGTTGGGTGATACACGACCTGTTTACGCCAGGTGGTGTTTGGTGGGAGTGGTGGGTCTGGGTTTGATTTTGGGGGATTGCAACCCATTAAGACTTTTGATCAGCATGATGAAAGCTACCTCTATGCGAAGTTTCATATGAATGGCTATCCCTTTTGCATTGATTTTCATCCAATGTGCTTTGGGGAGTATTTTGAGATTTGGGGGGGAGTGGTGGGTCTGGGTTTGATTTTGGGGGGTTGCGCCCATTGGAAGTT
>CAWVQL010000354.1:0-10000 GCA_963932265.1 Thymelicus lineola
CCTAACCTAACCTAACCTAACCTAACCTAACCTAACCTAACCTAACCTAACCTAACCTAACCTAACCTAACCTAACCTAACCTAACCTAACCTAACCTAACCTAACCTAACCTAACCTAACCTAACCTAACCTAACCTAACCTAACCTAACCTAACCTAACCTAACCTAACCTAACCTAACCTAACCTAACCTAACCTAACCTAACCTAACCTAACCTAACCTAACCTAACCTAACCTAACCTAACCTAACCTAACCTAACCTAACCTAACCTAACCTAACCTAACCTAACCTAACCTAACCTAACCTAACCTAACCTAACCTAACCTAACCTAACCTAACCTAACCTAACCTAACCTAACCTAACCTAACCTAACCTAACCTAACCTAACCTAACCTAACCTAACCTAACCTAACCTAACCTAACCTAACCTAACCTAACCTAACCTAACCTAACCTAACCTAACCTAACCTAACCTAACCTAACCTAACCTAACCTAACCTAACCTAACCTAACCTAACCTAACCTAACCTAACCTAACCTAACCTAACCTAACCTAACCTAACCTAACCTAACCTAACCTAACCTAACCTAACCTAACCTAACCTAACCTAACCTAACCTAACCTAACCTAACCTAACCTAACCTAACCATATTCATAGCATAAAAATTTTGATCATCTTATTACTTCCCAATTATAACACATATATAGTAGTGTCATATATCAATAGATTCGTCTTAAAGTGCCCTTGCCAATTGCGCAATTAGTTTTCAATTTCCTGACAAATTTTCTAAATTTCCCTTGATACACGATTTTCGTATAATAACATAGATTTTATAAATAAGTTCTTTTCAAATTTCTTCTCGACCGACCACTGTGTGGTATCGGGAGATTCGTAATTACTTTGCGCACCCATTACAGTAGATTTCGTTAAAAACACTTCATAAATTTCGGAAATTTTTGCTAAAAACCTATTAAAAACTCGTATTTTCAAAAAATTTTTTCCAAATTTCTACTTACCTTAAATTTTTCTTCAAATCTGTGTAGTACTCACCGAGACCAATCCTTAGACACCTCTCCCGTCGCGATCCGGCTACTGAAACGCGAAAAAAGCCGCGGGGCGCCCTTCCCATACATAAGAAACCACCTAAGCTCTGGCGACACGAAATTTAAATTCATAGCATAAAAATTTTGATCATCTTATTACTTCCCAATTATAACACATATATAGTAGTGTCATATATCAATAGATTCGTCTTAAAGTGCCCTTGCCAATTGCGCAATTAGTTTTCAATTTCCTGACAAATTTTCTAAATTTCCCTTGATACACGATTTTCGTATAATAACATAGATTTTATAAATAAGTTCTTTTCAAATTTCTTCTCGACCGACCACTGTGTGGTATCGGGAGATTCGTAATTACTTTGCGCACCCATTACAGTAGATTTCGTTAAAAACACTTCATAAATTTCGGAAATTTTTGCTAAAAACCTATTAAAAACTCGTATTTTCAAAAAATTTTTTCCAAATTTCTACTTACCTTAAATTTTTCTTCAAATCTGTGTAGTACTCACCGAGACCAATCCTTAGACACCTCTCCCGTCGCGATCCGGCTACTGAAACGCGAAAAAAGCCGCGGGGCGCCCTTCCCATACATAAGAAACCACCTAAGCTCTGGCGACACGAAATTTAAATTCATAGCATAAAAATTTTGATCATCTTATTACTTCCCAATTATAACACATATATAGTAGTGTCATATATCAATAGATTCGTCTTAAAGTGCCCTTGCCAATTGCGCAATTAGTTTTCAATTTCCTGACAAATTTTCTAAATTTCCCTTGATACACGATTTTCGTATAATAACATAGATTTTATAAATAAGTTCTTTTCAAATTTCTTCTCGACCGACCACTGTGTGGTATCGGGAGATTCGTAATTACTTTGCGCACCCATTACAGTAGATTTCGTTAAAAACACTTCATAAATTTCGGAAATTTTTGCTAAAAACCTATTAAAAACTCGTATTTTCAAAAAATTTTTTCCAAATTTCTACTTACCTTAAATTTTTCTTCAAATCTGTGTAGTACTCACCGAGACCAATCCTTAGACACCTCTCCCGTCGCGATCCGGCTACTGAAACGCGAAAAAAGCCGCGGGGCGCCCTTCCCATACATAAGAAACCACCTAAGCTCTGGCGACACGAAATTTAAATTCATAGCATAAAAATTTTGATCATCTTATTACTTCCCAATTATAACACATATATAGTAGTGTCATATATCAATAGATTCGTCTTAAAGTGCCCTTGCCAATTGCGCAATTAGTTTTCAATTTCCTGACAAATTTTCTAAATTTCCCTTGATACACGATTTTCGTATAATAACATAGATTTTATAAATAAGTTCTTTTCAAATTTCTTCTCGACCGACCACTGTGTGGTATCGGGAGATTCGTAATTACTTTGCGCACCCATTACAGTAGATTTCGTTAAAAACACTTCATAAATTTCGGAAATTTTTGCTAAAAACCTATTAAAAACTCGTATTTTCAAAAAATTTTTTCCAAATTTCTACTTACCTTAAATTTTTCTTCAAATCTGTGTAGTACTCACCGAGACCAATCCTTAGACACCTCTCCCGTCGCGATCCGGCTACTGAAACGCGAAAAAAGCCGCGGGGCGCCCTTCCCATACATAAGAAACCACCTAAGCTCTGGCGACACGAAATTTAAATTCATAGCATAAAAATTTTGATCATCTTATTACTTCCCAATTATAACACATATATAGTAGTGTCATATATCAATAGATTCGTCTTAAAGTGCCCTTGCCAATTGCGCAATTAGTTTTCAATTTCCTGACAAATTTTCTAAATTTCCCTTGATACACGATTTTCGTATAATAACATAGATTTTATAAATAAGTTCTTTTCAAATTTCTTCTCGACCGACCACTGTGTGGTATCGGGAGATTCGTAATTACTTTGCGCACCCATTACAGTAGATTTCGTTAAAAACACTTCATAAATTTCGGAAATTTTTGCTAAAAACCTATTAAAAACTCGTATTTTCAAAAAATTTTTTCCAAATTTCTACTTACCTTAAATTTTTCTTCAAATCTGTGTAGTACTCACCGAGACCAATCCTTAGACACCTCTCCCGTCGCGATCCGGCTACTGAAACGCGAAAAAAGCCGCGGGGCGCCCTTCCCATACATAAGAAACCACCTAAGCTCTGGCGACACGAAATTTAAATTCATAGCATAAAAATTTTGATCATCTTATTACTTCCCAATTATAACACATATATAGTAGTGTCATATATCAATAGATTCGTCTTAAAGTGCCCTTGCCAATTGCGCAATTAGTTTTCAATTTCCTGACAAATTTTCTAAATTTCCCTTGATACACGATTTTCGTATAATAACATAGATTTTATAAATAAGTTCTTTTCAAATTTCTTCTCGACCGACCACTGTGTGGTATCGGGAGATTCGTAATTACTTTGCGCACCCATTACAGTAGATTTCGTTAAAAACACTTCATAAATTTCGGAAATTTTTGCTAAAAACCTATTAAAAACTCGTATTTTCAAAAAATTTTTTCCAAATTTCTACTTACCTTAAATTTTTCTTCAAATCTGTGTAGTACTCACCGAGACCAATCCTTAGACACCTCTCCCGTCGCGATCCGGCTACTGAAACGCGAAAAAAGCCGCGGGGCGCCCTTCCCATACATAAGAAACCACCTAAGCTCTGGCGACACGAAATTTAAATTCATAGCATAAAAATTTTGATCATCTTATTACTTCCCAATTATAACACATATATAGTAGTGTCATATATCAATAGATTCGTCTTAAAGTGCCCTTGCCAATTGCGCAATTAGTTTTCAATTTCCTGACAAATTTTCTAAATTTCCCTTGATACACGATTTTCGTATAATAACATAGATTTTATAAATAAGTTCTTTTCAAATTTCTTCTCGACCGACCACTGTGTGGTATCGGGAGATTCGTAATTACTTTGCGCACCCATTACAGTAGATTTCGTTAAAAACACTTCATAAATTTCGGAAATTTTTGCTAAAAACCTATTAAAAACTCGTATTTTCAAAAAATTTTTTCCAAATTTCTACTTACCTTAAATTTTTCTTCAAATCTGTGTAGTACTCACCGAGACCAATCCTTAGACACCTCTCCCGTCGCGATCCGGCTACTGAAACGCGAAAAAAGCCGCGGGGCGCCCTTCCCATACATAAGAAACCACCTAAGCTCTGGCGACACGAAATTTAAATTCATAGCATAAAAATTTTGATCATCTTATTACTTCCCAATTATAACACATATATAGTAGTGTCATATATCAATAGATTCGTCTTAAAGTGCCCTTGCCAATTGCGCAATTAGTTTTCAATTTCCTGACAAATTTTCTAAATTTCCCTTGATACACGATTTTCGTATAATAACATAGATTTTATAAATAAGTTCTTTTCAAATTTCTTCTCGACCGACCACTGTGTGGTATCGGGAGATTCGTAATTACTTTGCGCACCCATTACAGTAGATTTCGTTAAAAACACTTCATAAATTTCGGAAATTTTTGCTAAAAACCTATTAAAAACTCGTATTTTCAAAAAATTTTTTCCAAATTTCTACTTACCTTAAATTTTTCTTCAAATCTGTGTAGTACTCACCGAGACCAATCCTTAGACACCTCTCCCGTCGCGATCCGGCTACTGAAACGCGAAAAAAGCCGCGGGGCGCCCTTCCCATACATAAGAAACCACCTAAGCTCTGGCGACACGAAATTTAAATTCATAGCATAAAAATTTTGATCATCTTATTACTTCCCAATTATAACACATATATAGTAGTGTCATATATCAATAGATTCGTCTTAAAGTGCCCTTGCCAATTGCGCAATTAGTTTTCAATTTCCTGACAAATTTTCTAAATTTCCCTTGATACACGATTTTCGTATAATAACATAGATTTTATAAATAAGTTCTTTTCAAATTTCTTCTCGACCGACCACTGTGTGGTATCGGGAGATTCGTAATTACTTTGCGCACCCATTACAGTAGATTTCGTTAAAAACACTTCATAAATTTCGGAAATTTTTGCTAAAAACCTATTAAAAACTCGTATTTTCAAAAAATTTTTTCCAAATTTCTACTTACCTTAAATTTTTCTTCAAATCTGTGTAGTACTCACCGAGACCAATCCTTAGACACCTCTCCCGTCGCGATCCGGCTACTGAAACGCGAAAAAAGCCGCGGGGCGCCCTTCCCATACATAAGAAACCACCTAAGCTCTGGCGACACGAAATTTAAATTCATAGCATAAAAATTTTGATCATCTTATTACTTCCCAATTATAACACATATATAGTAGTGTCATATATCAATAGATTCGTCTTAAAGTGCCCTTGCCAATTGCGCAATTAGTTTTCAATTTCCTGACAAATTTTCTAAATTTCCCTTGATACACGATTTTCGTATAATAACATAGATTTTATAAATAAGTTCTTTTCAAATTTCTTCTCGACCGACCACTGTGTGGTATCGGGAGATTCGTAATTACTTTGCGCACCCATTACAGTAGATTTCGTTAAAAACACTTCATAAATTTCGGAAATTTTTGCTAAAAACCTATTAAAAACTCGTATTTTCAAAAAATTTTTTCCAAATTTCTACTTACCTTAAATTTTTCTTCAAATCTGTGTAGTACTCACCGAGACCAATCCTTAGACACCTCTCCCGTCGCGATCCGGCTACTGAAACGCGAAAAAAGCCGCGGGGCGCCCTTCCCATACATAAGAAACCACCTAAGCTCTGGCGACACGAAATTTAAATTCATAGCATAAAAATTTTGATCATCTTATTACTTCCCAATTATAACACATATATAGTAGTGTCATATATCAATAGATTCGTCTTAAAGTGCCCTTGCCAATTGCGCAATTAGTTTTCAATTTCCTGACAAATTTTCTAAATTTCCCTTGATACACGATTTTCGTATAATAACATAGATTTTATAAATAAGTTCTTTTCAAATTTCTTCTCGACCGACCACTGTGTGGTATCGGGAGATTCGTAATTACTTTGCGCACCCATTACAGTAGATTTCGTTAAAAACACTTCATAAATTTCGGAAATTTTTGCTAAAAACCTATTAAAAACTCGTATTTTCAAAAAATTTTTTCCAAATTTCTACTTACCTTAAATTTTTCTTCAAATCTGTGTAGTACTCACCGAGACCAATCCTTAGACACCTCTCCCGTCGCGATCCGGCTACTGAAACGCGAAAAAAAGCCCCGCCCACCCGCCCTGTTCTCACGACTTGTGTATAGTGGGTAACGGAATCTTGGGAAACCGTCACCCAATCTGAAAATTTTTTATTATTGAATCAGACTAATTATTGCTCGCTGATCACGGCGCACACATCCTTTCACTCCTAGCACATATAATTTTTGCAAAATCTTTAATTTCATTTTATTGTTTCAAATCTTTAATTTTAACATTTGATAAAATTCATTTTGAAATCTAACGAGTCTCTTGAAATTTATTATAATTATATATTAACAAGCCCTTCAAACTATTAAAATGTTTGGCATCCGCACACCTGTAAAAAACAAAAATAAAGATTCTGTGCCATCGGCCCCCGAGACAACAGTACAAGCTGGTCCTTCTGATACACCAACCATAAATAGTAGTATTGGGGACCGGGAATTGGGGAAGATGGACCCCAAACCAAAGACTCCTACTACACCAAAGGATTCCTCACAACCCAGCAAAACAAAGATTACACAAGAAAGCAAAACATCTGCTACTAAGGAGCTGTTTGTGGGAGTGCCCAGCCCACCTGAAAACTTGTATATCCAAACAGGGTTTCGGAGGCGAGAGCTTGCCTCAACAAGGCCAAACTACACTTGGGTAACTCAAGGAACCTCAAAACTGACATCAAAACTGCAGTTACCCAAGCGATAGACCGACTCTACCAGTTAGTCAAAGAGGCTGAGGCTGGAAAAGAGGTCTCTCAAACGCAAATCCCAAGAAGGGACCAGACCGAAATAGAAGAAGAAGGCAAAAAGCAAGAACTGCAAAGGACAATCGAAGAACACAAGAAACTAATCCAGGAAAATAGTGAAAAGATGGATACACTGAAAGAAATGCTTGAAAACCAAAAAACGATGATGGAAAGGGCATCCTACGCAAACGTTGCATCGATGAACATTAAAAAACGGCTACCGGACCAAAGTGCGCTGCACTCTGTAGTGGTCACGTCTAAAAACGAAAATGACACGGGAGAAGAGGTTCTGACCCAAATCCGTGACGCTGTAAACGCGAAAGACGGATGGGTCAAAATAGACAGAGTTCGGAAAGCCAAAGATAGAAAAGTTATAGTTGGTTGTGCATCGGAGGAGGAAAGGAGGAAAGTAAAGGATCGTCTTAAAGGCGCCGGAAACCAACTTGTCGTGGAGGATATCCACAATAAACACCCTCTCCTTATCCTCAAAGATGTACTCCTCTATAACACCGACGAGGATATAATGCAAAGCATTAAAAACCAAAACCGAGCTTTGTTTGACGGCCTCGAAGACAGTGGAATGCAAATGGAGGTCCGTTTCCGTAAGAAAGCACGAAACCCCCACGCTGGTCACGTTATAATGAGAGTGTCCCCTCAACTGTGGTCTAGAATGGTGAATGCGGAAACGGTACGCATAGACCTGCAAAAAGTCAGAGTGGACGACTACTCACCTTTAGTGCAGTGTTCACTCTGTCTGTGCTATGGGCATGGTAAGCGCTTCTGCAAGGAAACCATAGTCAAGTGTAGCCACTGTGGAGGACCCCACTTGAAGACTGAGTGCGCTGACTGGCTCGCCAACGCAGCCCCATCGTGCTGTAACTGCATTCGGGCCAAACTGGATCAGGTAAATCACAACGCCTTTAGCCAGGAGTGCCCGGTGCGTCGCAAGTGGGATGCATTGGCTCGAGCTAGTATAGCATATTGCTAAGGGCACCTCGGTCAACACTTCTGGCGGAAAACCGTATAGGATAGTCCAAGCTAACCTACAAAGGAAACGGCTCGCCACCAGCGAACTTATGGTTGAGGCAAACATGCGTAAAATAGACATTGCGTTGCTCCAGGAACCCTACGTGGGTGGATCTGGGAATATGAGTACATACAGAGGAGCAAGGATATTCCAGAGCACAGATAACGGGAATGGAACTGTAAAGTCAGCCATAGTCGTCTTTAACCACGATATTGACGTCATACAGTTCCCAAAACTCACCACCAACAACATCGTGGTGGTGAGAATCCGCACCAGTGCCTGGGAAATCACAGCAGTCTCATTCTATTTTGAACCAGACCAACCCATTGGACCATACTTGGAGCATCTCAAAGCAATTGTGAATGAGCTAGGGCCCTCAGCCATAATAGTCGGTGGTGATGCAAACTCAAAAAGTACTTGGTGGGGAAGCAATACGGTAGACCATAGAGGGGAAGATATGGCTGGCGTTCTAGACGAGCTAGGCTTGCAGGTGCTCAACGAGGGGGATACCCCAACGTTTGACACCATCCGTGGAAACAAACGTTACATCAGCCACGTCGACATCACGGCCTGCTCAGAAGATCTGCTGAACCTGGTAGACGACTGGAGAGTAGAGGAACATCTTGTAAGCTCGGACCACAACGGTATCACATTCCAAATTAACCTGCAAAGAGCAAAAGGAATTGAAATAAACAGGACCACAAGGATTTATAATACGAAAAAAGCTAACTGGACTCAATTTCGTGAGAAACTGAACCAGTTAAAATCAGAAAATAAAATAGACCTTTCAGAAATAGACCAAATTCAAACCAAATTACAATTAGAAACTTTCATAAAAAATTTTTCAGAAACCATAACAAAAACCTGCGAAGAAACATTAAAAAAGAAAAAGAATCAAGAAAAACTCACCGTACCGTGGTGGTCCGAATCATTAGCCGCGATGAAGAAGGAGGTCGTCACCAGGAAACGCAGAATCCGAAATGCAGCGCCAATCCGCAGAGGGAAAGTCGTCGATGAGTACCTGCAAGCAAAAGAAAAGTATGAATTGAAAGCCAGGAACGCTCAAACTGCAAGTTGGAAAAACTTTTGCGGAAAACAGGATAGAGAGGGACTTTGGCAAGGCATATATAGGGTCATAAGAAGTACAACGAAGAGACAAGAAGACTTGCCCCTGGAAATTGATGGGAAGGAGCTGACGAAAGGGGAATCTGCGAAGTTGTTGGCGGACGTCTTCTACCCGGAGGACCTCGAAAGTAAGGACAATGCGGAACACCGAACAATCCGAGCACTAGCCGACCAAGTAAATGAGTGGAGTCATGATGAACAACATGACCCACCATTTACACCATGGGAATTAAGGACCGCGGTGGACAGCTTTGACCCAAAAAAGGCCCCGGGTTCGGATGGACTCACCGCCGACATATGCAGTCAAGTCATTTTTAGCGCGCCGGAACTTTTTATGGCTCTCCTAAACAAATGCCTGGAGTTGGGCTGTTTTCCGGCCATATGGAAGGAAGCGACAGTAGTCGTCCTCAGAAAACCGGATAAGGAAGATTATAGGCACCCTAAGTCATATAGGCCCATCGGGCTATTGCCAGTAATGGGGAAGATCTACGAGAAGATGCTGGTAGGACGATTGAAATGGCACCTGATTCCAAAAATTAGTACTCGCCAATACGGATTCATGCCCCAAAAGAGCACCGAGGACTCCCTCTATGATCTAATGCAACATGTACGTACAAAAATAGCGAATAAAATGCTCGTCACAGTTGTATCGTTGGACATAGAGGGAGCTTTCGACAGTGCATGGTGGCCAGCGATACGAGTCCGTTTGGCTGAGGAAAAATGTCCTTGGAACCTCAGGAAAGTATTTGATAGTTACCTCCAAGATCGAAGGGTAAGAGTGAGATATGCCGGTGAAGAGCACGCCAAAGGCACCAGTA
>CAWVQL010000354.1:15000-79292 GCA_963932265.1 Thymelicus lineola
GCAAAGAACGTGAAATCCTCCTCGGAGGCCGCGTCGCAAATTTCGGCACCGGCGACAAA
This sequence comes from Thymelicus lineola, assembly GCA_963932265.1. Lineage (NCBI taxonomy): Eukaryota > Metazoa > Arthropoda > Insecta > Lepidoptera > Hesperiidae > Thymelicus > Thymelicus lineola. The sequence goes on from CAWVQL010000354.1 coordinate 15,060, forward strand.
GCGCCCCCCTGTAAGACCCCAAAGGTCCCTTAGGGAAAAAGTCCTCGTAAAGGCGTCGACGGCCAGATCGTCAGTTAGCGAGGACTCAACCGAATTGCCGCCGCAACCAACAACACCGACGGAAGTCTCCGAAGGCTCCAAGAACCCGGCTCTCGACAGAGTGGCGTCGTGGGAGACGGCCGACCTCCCCCCCCGCCCAATAGAGTCAGATGATGATTTCTCGGATACGTCCATTGCCTCCGAGGCGCAACACCAAGGACGTCCGAGCATCATAAGAACCACTCACAAACGGAGGGGGGTCGAGATGGACCTCGCGACCAAACTGGCCAACGAGCAGCTCCAGAGGGCTAAGGATGCACTAGAGGCTGCAGGCAATATGAAGAGGGAATGTAAAATCATCACGTTGGAATGCCTGCAGACAATGTACGAAACAGTGCTAGCTTTGTCAGACTCCAGGTCACGGCACAAGTTCAACCTGGAGAAGGAACGAACACGCCACGCCCATGAACTCGTCAGGGTGGAAAGAGCCCACAGCAAAGTTATGGCAGAAACCATCAAAGCCCTGACTGAGGAAATGAGGCAGGCCTGCAACGACATCGGCGGGAACCTGGAGGAGACGAAAGCTATTAGGAGTTGGTTAGGCTATGAAACACAAGAGCCGTATAGCCAGATAAAGACCCTGGCAATTACGGTTCAAAGAATCGAACTGGCTTTAAAGGAGACCCTAGTTGTGGCTAAGAAAAATCTAGATGAAAAGAGGCCCCAAGACCTAGAGCCTCTAATGGAGAGTCACGAGAAACTAAGAACGAGCGTGACCTCCATCTCGGCACAATTAGACGTCCTCAGGAGGGACCTTGAAAAAATCAAAGCCAGTTCCGATGTCCTCCTAGCCAAAAACAAACAGCTGGAGGAAAAAGTAGCCAACCCTCCCCAAGACCTCCGAGAACCCCCTAAGGAGTTGCAGGAGATAAAACAAAAGCTAGACCACATGGAACATAAAATAACAGAAACCCCAAAAACGACCCCGCCACAAAATATACACGAGCATCTGCAGCCAATCACCGAGCGCCTAGAAATAATGTCCTCAGAACTGAGGACAATGAGAGAGCTGAAAGAAAAATTGCCACCCCCGGCTCTCAGCATAGGCACAGAGATAGCCATAAAAGAACTGGCTAAGGCATCGACGACAACGAAGCCAACCTATGCTAAGGCGCTCGCCAAGCCCGCACCGCCAAAGCCCAGCCCAAATCACACCCTGATAGTGTCTTCGACCGACCCTCAAAAGACGGGAGAAAATGTCATAGAAACTATCAGGGTGGCACTGGACCTAAGGAAAACAGGAGCCAAGGTGGATCGGGTGAGGAAGGGCAAAAACCAGAAGGTGATCTTGAGCTGCAGAACAAAGGAAGACCTGTCTCTGATACATAGCAGAGTGGCAGCGGACAAGGACCTAAAGGTCGAAGTGGCTAAAACAAATAACCCACTAGCCAAGATAAAAGACGTCATGGCCTATCACACTGACGAAGAAATTGTGGAACACCTCATCGCTCAAAATAAACACATACTGAGCGACGTCAGTGAGAAGGACATGACCATCCGCGTCCGCTATAGAAAAAAAGCGAGGAATCCGCTAGAATGCCACCCAATTCTGGAGCTCTCCCCGATACTTCATAAGAAATTCACGGAGGCCGGCAACATCTACATCGGCCTCCAAAGAAGACCAATCGTGGACCAATCCCCGTTGGTACAATGCAGCAGGTGCTTGGGCTATGGCCACACAAGGGCCATATGCAAGGAAAAAGACCAAGCATGCAGCTACTGCGGGGAAACCCACGCGTGGGAAAAATGCCCGAGCAGGCTACAGCAGAGAGCACCAGCCTGCATAAACTGTCGCCGGGCAAACGGGAAGAGCGAAGGAGCTCACCAGGCATTCAGCGATGAATGTCCTGAGAGAGCAAAATGGGATGCAATAGCGCGGTCTCGCATCACATACTGCTAAGGGCACCCAGGGACAAAGGTCTCCCACGAACGATCACGACAGACCAAGCCTGCGGATAATCCAAGCCAATCTGCAGAGATCTAAGCTGGCGACAGCTGAACTGGTTCAAGCCGCAAAAAAGAGGGGCACCCACATCGCCCTCGTCCAAGAACCGTACGTGGGGAAGGAGGGTACGGTCGGACAGTATCCGGGGACAAAGGTCATCCAGTGTTCCCAAAACAGGCAAAAACCAGTGAAGGCAGCGATACTCGTATTCGGAGAACAGCTGGAAATCATCCACGATCCCCAGCTGGTCACCGAAACTGAGGCGGCAGCCCTCATAACAGCGGGTCAGCTTAAGATAGGAATGGTGTCGGTTTACTTCGAGGGAGACCAAGATATAGAACCATACCTGGCGCGCACACGAACTGCATGCCAGGGGCTCAAAACACCGAATATCATTGTGGCGGGTGACGTAAACGCCTGGAGTTACTGGTGGGGAAGCAGCCACGAAAATCCGAGAGGGACTGCCTACAGCACCTTCCTCAATGACATGGAGCTAGAGGTCCTTAACACCGGGAGAACACCAACCTTCGAAACCTATAGGGGCGATAGACTGTTCACCAGTATAGTGGACGTAACGGCTTGCAGTCAATCGCTCCTAGGTAGAGTGGAGGACTGGAGGGTGAACGGAGACATTACAACCTCGGACCACAACGCCATAACATTCGCGGTGCGCCTGGATGCGACACTAAAACCAACAAGGGTCGCAACCACGCGCACATATAATACGAAGAAGGCAAAATGGTCCGAATTCCGATCACACTTCAAGACACTCCTAGGGGACAACAACATCACCCCAAACACCATCAACGAAGGAAAATCTCCTGACGACCTAGAGACCATGATCACGGCATATACATCGGCCATACAGGAAGCGTGCGAGGTAGCGATACCCAAGATAGGGCCTTGGAAGGGGAATGCAAGACTGCCTTGGTGGTCAAAGACCCTAGAAGAGGCCCTAAGAGACACCAATCGGAAGAAACGCAGAATTAGGAACGCTGCGCCCCACCGCAGAGAGATGGTAATTCAGGAGTATTTGAAGGCAAAGGAAGCATACACGCAAATGGCACAGGATGCGCAAACTAAGAGCTGGAAGGAATTTTGCACCACACAGGAGAGGGAGAGCATGTGGGACGGGATCTACAGGGTCATAAGAAGAACGACGAGGAGGAAAGAAGACCTACTGCTGCAGGACGCCAGCGGTCAAACGCTGACCCCTAACGAATCAGCAGAACTCCTCGCTAATACGTTCTACCCAGAGGACTCCACAGTAAAAGATGACCAGTACCACATGCAACTCCGAAGGCTAACGGAGGAACAACTAGGAACACCAGGGCAACTGTCAGCGGATGACCCAAAATTCACTTCAGCGGAACTCGAGCTGGTGCTGAAGTCACTAAACCCCAAAAAGGCCCCAGGGAGCGATGGGTTGACCGCAGACATATGCACAGCGGCAATAAACTGCGACAGGGAAGTGTTTATGGCTATAGCGAATAAATGCTTAGAGCAAATGCACTTCCCCAAGCAATGGAAAACCGCCCATGTTGTCATCCTCCGCAAGCCGGGGAAGGACGACTACACCAAGCCAAAGTCGTACCGACCTATTGGCCTACTCTCAGTCATGGGTAAAATCATAGAGAAACTCATGGTAGGCCGAATCCAGTGGCACATCCTTCCAACTCTTAATAAAGCGCAATATGGCTTCCAGCCCCAGCGCGGAACCGAGGACGCCCTCTATGACCTTATGGTACATGTACGAACCGAAGTGGACAACAAGAAGATCGTACTAATGGTATCATTGGACATAGAGGGTGCCTTCGACAACGCGTGGTGGCCCGCTCTAAAACATCAATTAATAAAAAGGAAATGCCCAAGAAACCTATACGCAATGGTCAGCTCGTACCTCAAAGACCGCAAGGTCAAAGTCAATTATGCCGGGGCGTCGTATGAAAAAGAAACGACGAAAGGATGTGTTCAGGGATCCATTGGAGGACCAACTTTCTGGAACATAATCCTGGACCCACTCCTCAACCACCTAACCGGCAATGAGGTATACTGCCAAGCGTTCGCGGACGACATCGTACTAGTGTTCTCAAGTGCCAAAATTGAGACCTTAGAAAGCGTAGCCAACAAAGCGCTGACAGATGTAGTCAGATGGGGGTCAAGAAACAAGCTCAGTTTCGCAGCGCAAAAGACCAACGCGCTGCTCATCACAAAGAAACTGAAGTACGACCTCCCAAAGCTCTATATGTCGGGCACCCGACTACATTTGGTCAAGGAGATGAAACTCCTCGGTCTCATAATAGACAACAAGCTCACCTTCAAATCGCACGTGGCTGCAACATGCAAGAAAGCAGCAGACATATACAAACAACTAGCGTGCGCAGCGAAGGTGACTTGGGGCCTGAACACAGAAATAGTACGAACCATCTACGTAGCGGTAATAGAACCGATAGTGACATATGCCTCCAGCGTATGGTCCCAGGCAACAGACCTCCAAATGAATAAAAACCAGTTGGAGGCGCTGCAAAGGGGCTTCGCTCAAAAGACCTGCAAGGCATACAGAACTGTGTCACTTACCGCCGCACTCGTCCTTTCTGGGCTACTTCCTTTAGACCTCAGGATCCAAGAAGCAGCAAGCTTGTTTAAGGCAAAAAAGAACATCTCAACAGACTACCTACCACCAGGAAGAAAACTGGAAAGCGCTGTGAGGCACGAAGACCTACCTCACCCCTCTGCACTCACCACCATCAAATATAAAGTACTAGAGAGCGTAGATCCCGAAACCCTAGCCACCAATCACATAGTCGGACACCAGATCTATACCGACGGCAGCAAGATAGAAGGTAAGACTGGTGCTGCCCTGACATGGTGGAAGGATGGGAAAGAAACCAGTTTTTCGACCTTTAGTCTGGATCCCTCCTGCACAGTGTTCCAAGCCGAGTTGTACGCCCTGCACAAGGCTGTGGAACAAGCGGTTTCGAGCGGCATGAAGGAAATAAACATCATGAGCGACTCAAGATCTTCGCTGGAACTGCTCGAAAACCCCAGACCATCTCATCCCCTGGCCAAAGAAATAAAAGACAATATCAGGGGACTCAGGAGGGACGGTAAACATGTTCGGCTGTTCTGGATCAGAGCTCACGTCGGGACCGCCGGAAACGAAAGGGCAGACGAACTGGCAAAAACGGCCGCCAAGAACACTTCCGGAACTCCAGACTACGCAGAAATACCGTTGTCCTATGTCAAAAGAAAGATCAGAGAGGAGACGATCCTCAGATGGCAGGATCGCTACACCACCTCAACCACTGGGTCAACCACGAAGATCTTCTTCCCGGATGTGGGCCAAGCCTACCCAATCATAAGGAAGACAAGGTTGACACAGATTCAGGTGCAAGCCTTGACAGGACACGGTGGCATGGGAGAATATTTGCACCGGTTCAAGTTGAAAGACAGCCCCGGATGCGAATGTGACCCGAGCGTTAGCGAAACAGTCTGGCACGTGATCTTGGAATGCCCCAGGTTTCTGGCGATCCGGATGGAGACCGAGGTCAAAGTTGGTGTTAAGCTGGAGAAGCCAACCCTGAGTGACATTTTGGCAACAGAGGAAAAAAGAAAATGCTTCCTAGAATACCTGGACTCCATCTTCCGGGTAGTTGCCAGAAGGAACTCCACATTATCGCAGACAGTAACAAACAACGCAGAAGTCCCGCGACCAAATGAGGACCACAACCCGCAACCGAGAACACCCCTCGATAACACCATGGCAGCATTTAGCAACTTGCTTCAAAATGCTGAACGAGGGGAACCAAAATTGAGAATCCGGGGAGTGGCACTCTTTATGGACAATAATGAAGAAAGGTTCGGCATAAGCTTCTGCAACACAAAATGCTCAGGCAGAGTGGCCATTTCACCTGGTCTAGCAGCTCTCCTGAATGGCAGCACTTTCAGGGCAACAATGAAGCGCAGCACATACAACGCGCTATCCGAAATCTCAGTGGCCAACAAGCGCTGCAAAATAGTGCGATCAAGAAACAAAACTATCGCACTATTCGAAGGGAGCGACAATGAGACCCAGTTCGCCCAAGCGTGCGTAGTGCTAATGAGACTAGGAGAACCAGGCGAAGAAGTGCCAAAGATAATAAGCCTGGATGCTATGGTGGTGGGTTATACAAAGGGCCGAGCGGAAGATCACGCAGGGAGCATCAAAGCCTCCGAAAAACACGAGGTCGTGGTGTACGAGGACCGGGGCGAAAACCTCAGTTTCCTCAAACCACGCCAAAGGTGCTCAACTTCCGCTCTAGACCCGGTGGACAGATGGGGACACCCCATAGCAAACCCAGAAGAACAAAGTGGCTCTGAAAGACTGCAACAAAGAAGAGCAGCTGAAAACATCTCAGCCGGACAGAAGCAAGCTGGACAAGAGAAAAAAGGAATGCTGTGTGCGATAATGAAGACGATAAACGCCGTCTCTCAGCAATTTCCAGGCAGAAAGAGACAACCGGAACATACAACACAACAGGAGTCTAGCAAAAGCACTCCTAGAAGTGATTCACAACCAAAGGCTACCACAACAAAAGCCGAAAAGGGGCTGGTCAATCCGCCTAATCTCCGGGACGCAAGGACCCCTCTGGACCACTTAATAAACGCATTTCTCGAGTTCAAGGCCATGACAGCAGCGACAACGGAGGACAATGTGAGGACCTGTGAAGACATCCTGCAGGCCTTCCTCCAAGACGACCGGAAGCTGCTGAAACTGAGACTCGAGAAATCAGAAGCTGCCATATACGACAACAACACTTCCCAAATCATAGTAGGAGAGGAAGAGGGAAGTCATATGGCAGCCTACTGCGCAACCAGAGGCTTCGTCGACAAAGACGAAGAGGAGAGTAGGCGGATCGGTCGAGAAAAATTCTGCACCCCTCCAAATGACCCCATTGTTGTGATTGCCCGATGCACCAGGATAATGTTAAATGACAGGATCCTGGCCATGGCGGACACCATACCCGAAGACAACTGGGAAATACCCAAATTATCATGGGTCAATGGGGTACCGGGCTGTGGTAAATCCACTTGGATTGTGAATCACTTCCGAGAGGGAAAAGATCTTATAATAACCAACACAACGGAGGCAGCGAGGGATCTCCAGGAGAGACTCACCCACCGTACCGGATCAGACACCCAAAAAAGGGTGCGCACAATGGCCTCAGTACTCGTGAATGGTTCGAAGAGGAAATACGAACGACTACTCGTCGATGAAGCCCTCATGAACCATTTCGGAGCCATTGTGATGGCAATAAAGCTCACCGGTGCGATGGATGTGTTGCTCATAGGAGATATTAACCAACTCCCATTTATAGAGCGCAACAACCTCTTTGAGCTGCTCTACAATCGCCCAAGTCGTTCGGTCGGAATAGGCCAAGAACTGTTGTGCACGTACAGGAACCCAGTGGACGTAGCGTACGCACTGAGCGAAGTCTACAGCGGAATTTACTCAGCTGCACCGCGCTTGAGATCCCTGCAGCTGAAGCGGTTCACGGATTCAACGATCCCAAAGACCCTCGAGAAAACTCTCTACTTGGTACACACCCAAGCCGAGAAAGAGAGTTTGAAGAGCGAGGGTTTCGGTAGTGTAGATGGATCGAGGATCCTGACCATACATGAAGCGCAGGGACTCACGTACGAGACGGTAGTGATCGTGCGCACGTCAACACAGCACCTGCAATTGCACAACAGTGTCCCCCACGCCGTCGTGGCAATATCGCGTCACACGATCAGCTGCACATACTACGCAGACAGCAGCAACGACGCCATAGCCCAGTTCATCCAAAGGGCTATGAATGCCACTGACGAGAGACTGGAGGACTATAACATCGCGATGGCAATTCGGAATAGGGACCCAAAGGCGATTGATTACGCCAACCACCTTAAGGCGTTGGCGGCCTCCGCGAAGGGAACAAAATAGGACATATAAGAAAAATGTACTTAGTTGTAAGAAACGTAACAAGATAAGATAATAAAAATAAAAAGTATAAAGTGTACTTAGTTATAAGAAAAATGTACTTAGTTGTAAGAAATGTAACAAGATAAGAAATAAAAAGTATAAAGTGTACTTAGTTATAAGAAAAATGTACTTAGTTGTAAGAAATGTAACAAGATAAGATTGACTAATAAAAAAAAAAAAAAAAATAATAATAATAATAATAAAAAAAAATAATAATAATAATAATATGTAATAAAAAAAAAAAAAGTAATAACAATACAACACCAAACTAACAATATTAACAAAAAAAAAAAAAAAAAAAAAAAAAAAAAAAAAAAAAAAAAAAAAAATAAGAAAAAAAAAAAAAAAAAAAATAGATTTAAGCGGTCCTGTAGTTTGTAAGTAAACCAAAATTGTAAAACCATCGCTGCCGCAGCTACTTGCCCGTGGGTACACGAAGTCTGTGAGCGGGTGGCTGCGACAGCGAATAAAGCGGAGCTAGTTAAAAAATGTAATGAGCAAATTAAAATGCAATGTAAAAACAAAGGCACGGACGATCAGTCTGTGGAAACGTAGTTTCATTTAAAAAAAAAAAAAAAAAAAAAAACCTAACCTAACCTAACCTAACCTAACCTAACCTAACCTAACCTAACCTAACCTAACCTAACCTAACCTAACCTAACCTAACCTAACCTAACCTAACCTAACCTAACCTAACCTAACCTAACCTAACCTAACCTAACCTAACCTAACCTAACCTAACCTAACCTAACCTAACCTAACCTAACCTAACCTAACCTAACCTAACCTAACCTAACCTAACCTAACCTAACCTAACCTAACCTAACCTAACCTAACCTAACCTAACCTAACCTAACCTAACCTAACCTAACCTAACCTAACCTAACCTAACCTAACCTAACCTAACCTAACCTAACCTAACCTAACCTAACCTAACCTAACCTAACCTAACCTAACCTAACCTAACCTAACCTAACCTAACCTAACCTAACCTAACCTAACCTAACCTAACCTAACCTAACCTAACCTAACCTAACCTAACCTAACCTAACCTAACCTAACCTAACCTAACCTAACCTAACCTAACCTAACCTAACCTAACCTAACCTAACCTAACCTAACCTAACCTAACCTAACCTAACCTAACCTAACCTAACCTAACCTAACCTAACCTAACCTAACCTAACCTAACCTAACCTAACCTAACCTAACCTAACCTAACCTAACCTAACCTAACCTAACCTAACCTAACCTAACCTAACCTAACCTAACCTAACCTAACCTAACCTAACCTAACCTAACCTAACCTAACCTAACCTAACCTAACCTAACCTAACCTAACCTAACCTAACCTAACCTAACCTAACCTAACCTAACCTAACCTAACCTAACCTAACCTAACCTAACCTAACCTAACCTAACCTAACCTAACCTAACCTAACCTAACCTAACCTAACCTAACCTAACCTAACCTAACCTAACCTAACCTAACCTAACCTAACCTAACCTAACCTAACCTAACCTAACCTAACCTAACCTAACCTAACCTAACCTAACCTAACCTAACCTAACCTAACCTAACCTAACCTAACCTAACCTAACCTAACCTAACCTAACCTAACCTAACCTAACCTAACCTAACCTAACCTAACCTAACCTAACCTAACCTAACCTAACCTAACCTAACCTAACCTAACCTAACCTAACCTAACCTAACCTAACCTAACCTAACCTAACCTAACCTAACCTAACCTAACCTAACCTAACCTAACCTAACCTAACCTAACCTAACCTAACCTAACCTAACCTAACCTAACCTAACCTAACCTAACCTAACCTAACCTAACCTAACCTAACCTAACCTAACCTAACCTAACCTAACCTAACCTAACCTAACCTAACCTAACCTAACCTAACCTAACCTAACCTAACCTAACCTAACCTAACCTAACCTAACCTAACCTAACCTAACCTAACCTAACCTAACCTAACCTAACCTAACCTAACCTAACCTAACCTAACCTAACCTAACCTAACCTAACCTAACCTAACCTAACCTAACCTAACCTAACCTAACCTAACCTAACCTAACCTAACCTAACCTAACCTAACCTAACCTAACCTAACCTAACCTAACCTAACCTAACCTAACCTAACCTAACCTAACCTAACCTAACCTAACCTAACCTAACCTAACCTAACCTAACCTAACCTAACCTAACCTAACCTAACCTAACCTAACCTAACCTAACCTAACCTAACCTAACCTAACCTAACCTAACCTAACCTAACCTAACCTAACCTAACCTAACCTAACCTAACCTAACCTAACCTAACCTAACCTAACCTAACCTAACCTAACCTAACCTAACCTAACCTAACCTAACCTAACCTAACCTAACCTAACCTAACCTAACCTAACCTAACCTAACCTAACCTAACCTAACCTAACCTAACCTAACCTAACCTAACCTAACCTAACCTAACCTAACCTAACCTTTTTTTTTTTTTTTTTTGTTGACGCTGGAAAATCCTCATGGATACCCGACAGGCGCGGGGGGGCGCTGTCGGGTTATGCCGGACTCTTACCGGCTAAAAACCAGCGGTGTTCCTCCTCACCGTCTTCCGGCGGAGCTGCGGGGACGCGTTCGCACACTTCCGCTGCTCCGCCGACGGTTGCCCGGGCTCGGGCCCAACTTGTGGGGCGCTCATCTTTGGCGCCGCTCACCATTCAAACTGGCGTGCCGGAACACGGGACACGCCAGCCGCCTCGGGGGTCTCCTCCAACTGGGCGATGGTACCCCCCGGTTCCACCGCCCGGAGACCCCGGTTATGGGGGAAGACGGCGCTCGTGCGCCAGGCGCCTCCGCCCAACTCTCTTTCGGCGGATCGGGTTAGAAAGAGGATCGTCCTCCCTCGCCCGCTCCGCCGCCTCCTTTTGCGCCATGACGCACTCACAAAATCGGAGCGCCGCCTTCCACGCTCTGTCGCTGCCGACCATGGCTCTCACGACGCCCGGCAGCGACAGGTCGTCCCCAATAACCGCCGCGAGGCTCGCCCGCGGCTCCGCCCACTCCGGGCACTCCGCCAGCGTGTGCTCCGCTGTGTCCTCCGGACACCCACAAGCGTGGCACACGCTGGTCGGCTCTCGACCCGCCACGCTGCACAGGTACCTGCCGAAGCAACCGTGCCCCGTCAGGACCTGCACAGCGCGGAAGGTGAGGGCCCCGTGTCGGCGATCGACCCACCTTTCCAGGACGGGCCGAATCGCCTCCACCGTTCTTCTGCCGGCGGTCGGCTCCGCCAGCCTTTCCTTCCATTTCCGGAGGAGGACCTGGCGGTCGAGTCGCCCCTGCCGCCCGGCCTCCTCCGGCTCTGGATCCACCTCATCGGCTCGTGCTGCTGCGCTGCGGCGCCAGTACGCTGCCGAGAGCACCTCCGCGTCCAGGTCCCACGGTGGGGTCCCGGCCAGGACGCATGCCGCCTCGCACGAGATGGTGCGATACCCTCTCACCACCCTGATCGCCATGACCCGTTGCGCTTGGCGCAGGAGGGTCCTATTCTGGGCGATCAGGGTGTCCGCCCAGATCGGGGCCCCGTAGAGGGCCATCGACCGCACCACCCCGGCGTACAGCCGCCGGCATGCGACCGACGGTCCGCCCAGGTTCGGCAGCAGCCAGCTCAATGCTCCGGCCGCGCGCAACAACCTGGGGACCAACCGTCGGAAGTGCTCCCGGAAGTTCCACCGACTGTCGAGGACGACGCCCAGGTACCGCATCGTCGACTCGACAGCGATGGAGACGCCGCCGACCACCAACCGGGATCCTGCGGGAGGGGCGCGTCGGGCTCCGTGGAAGCACAGAGCCTCCGACTTCTCCAGCGCCACCTCCAGCCCCAGCCGGCGGATTCGGGCCACCACTTGGGCCACTCCGGCCGTCGCCAATAGGGCCGCCTCCCGGTACGTGGCGCCGCGGGACGTGACGAGGGTGTCGTCGGCGTAACAAGTTACGTCGACCCCCCGCAGATTAGCGCCCCGCAGCACCCAGTCGTAGCCGATGTTCCACAGCAACGGCCCAAGAACCGAACCCTGTGGAACACCGCACGTCATGACCCGGCGGCCCCACCCGTCGCGCGTCGGGTACACCACTTCCCTCTCGGAGAAGTAGTCGTTGAGGAGACGACGCAGGTATTCGGGCACGCCGTGGTATCCCAGCGCCGCCCGAACACAGCCCCAGGGGAGGGTGTTGAAGGCGTTGGCGATGTCTAGGGACACCGCCAGAACAACCTCTCCCCGGGACACTGCCTCCTCCGAGAGGTCCCTCACCCGCGCGATGGCGTCGACCGTCGACCGGCCCCGGCGGAAACCGAATTGCCGGTCGCTCAGCCCCGGCCCGACCCGTTCCAGGTGTCCGACGAGGCGCGCGGAAATAATCCGCTCGAAGAGCTTGCTCACCTCGTCGAGCAACACTATGGGCCGGTATGCCGACGGCGAGTCCGCCGGGCGACCCTCCTTGCGCAGCAGCACGAGCCTGCCGACCTTCCACTTCCTCGGAAAGCGGCCACGCCGCATACAGGCGTCGAAGAGCTCGACGACCCTGGGCCCGAGGGCCTCCAGGGCTAGCGCCCACACCCTGCCGGGTACCCCGTCGGGGCCCGGTGCTGTGCTCTTGGCGCGGAGCCGCTCCACCGCAGCCTCCAGCTCCGCCCGAGACACCTCGGGCACCGGGGCGCTCGAGCTCTCCGACGATGCAGCCGCCATGGGCGGCGGCGCCGAGTCGGCCCTCTCTGGGAAGAGAGTGGCAACGACGTTCTCCACCACCTCTGGTTGGAGACTCTGGGTCAGCGGAGGAGCCCAGGGGCGCAGCTGACCACGCACCGTCTTGTACGGGCGCCCCCAGGGATCCCTATTCAGGGTCTCCAACCACTCTCCCCACGACTCGGCCTTTGCCTCCCGTATGGCGATCTGCAGAGAGACGCATCTCTCCCTGTACGCGGCGTAGAGGCGGCTTTCCTCGGCGTCCACCCGCCTTCGCCGCCTTCTGTAATGGGTGTACTGGCGTCTGGCCGCTACGCACGCTTGGCGAAGCCGGCGCAGGTCCGCCGACCACCAGTACACCCATCTGCGGGGCGGGAGCGGTCTGGCGCGCGACATACCGGCGTCGCACACCTGCGCCATCGACTCGCTCAACCGCTCCGCTCGCCCGTCCACGTCGGCCGCCGGGCCCTCCGGCGCCGGTAGCCAAGCCTGGACGATGGACGCCTCGATGATGACGTCACCGTCCATGGTCTTGAGGGCCCAGCGCGGTCCGTCCCCACGCGGGGGCCGGCTCTGGGGCGCTCCAGGGTTGGCGGCGACCTCGTACCGGATATACCGGTGGTCCGAGAGCGTCTCCGCCTCCCCGAGCACCCTCCAGTTTCGGACACGGCGCGCAAGACACGGGGTCGCGAACGTTAGGTCCACGATGGAACCCCCGTTGTGCCGCACGCACGTGTCTACCGACCCCCGGTTTAGAAGGACTAAGCCCGACGTGGCAGCCCACTCCTCCAGTACCTCGCCCCGCGCATCGGTGACCGGGGAACCCCAAGCCGTCGACTTGGCGTTGAAGTCCCCGGCGACCAGCACCGGGATTGGGTGACTCTGGCCGACCAGAGCACCGACCTCGAGCAGGAATTGCTCGAATGCGGCCAGGCTCCGGTTCGGCGAGAAGTACACGCCGACGATCGTCACGCCCATAAGGGTGACCGCGACGCATCCATGGCCCTTCGCTGATTTGTCGAAGGGCGGGGAGCCGGCGGCCGTCTGCGCGACGATCGCCACCGTGCCCTCCCGGTCACCAACCCAGTTGTCCCTGGCGGGGACGAGGTAAGGCTCCGCCACCACCGCCGCCTGGATCGACCACTCGGCCAGGCTCTGGTACAAAAGGTCCTGAGCTCTGGCCGAGTGGTTGAGGTTCGCCTGAAGGAGAGACATGGCCATAATTAATCTACGACCATGTCTGCGACCCTCTCGGCGCGCTCCACGTCAGCGGCGGACGGGCGGGCCGGCCGGGGGTGGGCTGTTGGGCCTTTCCCGGCGGGCTTCTTCTTCTTTTTCTTGCCGGCGGACTTGGCGGGGGCGGAAGCGGCACATGCTCCGCTACCCGCTCTATGGTCCGCCGGCTTCTGCTTCGCCTCGCACAGCGGGCAGCGTGGGGCCGCGGAACAGCCAGCCGCCTTGTGGCCCGGTTGACCGCAGCGATAGCAGACATCGCTGCGGTCCACCTCGGCGGTGCATTTGCTCCGAACGTGCCCCGAATCGAGGCACCGGTAGCACCGCAGGGGTCTGGCCTCAAGGAGGCTGACCCGGGCCGACACCCACCCCACCAGTAGCCGCCCGCTGGAGGCGACCTTCTTCGCCGCGGAAATCGGGCAGCGCACCCACGCCGTGCCGGGGCTGTCGGCGGAGAAGCGGCGGATATCCCCGCACTTTACCTGCTCAGGGGGGCATTCCCCGTAGCGGGCCACCGCGGCCGCCACCTCCTCCGGGGACACCGCGTCATCCAGCTCGCTGATGCGCAGGTCTGCGCACTTCACGGGTCTGGAGACGCGGACCAGGTCCGCGGGAAGGACCTCCCGCAGTTTGCCCGCCAGCAGGTCCGCCTTCTCGCCGCTGTCAGCCCCGGGGATCTCAAGCATCCGGGCCCCCGTCACGGCGGTGCGGAATCGGAGACCCTTCAGGCCTAAGCCTTCCAGGTCGATCCTCCGCTTCGCGCCGTCGAGCACATCCTTATAGGATAGCTCCTTGCCCTCGACCGTGGCGCCCGGCTGGATGGTGATGGCCACCGCAGCCGAGCGCGGGGCGCGAAGCTTCGCCGCCGCGTTCTTCTTGGGCGGGGGCTTGTCCGCCGGTGCGCTGCCCTTTTTCCCCCGCTTGCCCCGCTTGCCCCGCTTGCCCCGCTTGGCGGCCTCGGTCCACTGCTGGGACACGGCCGTCGTCGGGGGCTTCGGAGCGCCAGGCGTCGGCGCTGCCACCTCCGAATACGCCTTGGGAGGCGCTTTCCCTTTCTGGGTCTTCTTCCCGGCCGCGGGGGCGGGAGCGGGAGAAGCAGCCTCAACCCTCGCCCTGTCAGCGGCCAAAGGCGGCCGGAGGGGCGGCTCGGGAGCGGGAGGCGCAGCCTTAGCCCTCGCCCTGTCGGCGGCCAAAGGCGGCCGGAGGCGTGGCTCGGGGGGGAGCCGCATTGCGAAAGCCTCGAGCTTGGCGTCCATCATGGTCCCCACTTCCACCACGATAGAACGCCTCAGCGAGTCGTCGCGATCGACTCCGCTCGGCTCGGCAGGCCTGACGAGGCTCGCCCGCAATTCCGCGATCTCCTTGCGGAGTTCGGCGACCTCGCTTTGCAGGCGAGCATTGGCCCTTTCGAGCCGAGCCGTCTCGTCCGTAGCGGACCGCTCTGCCAGCTCCGCTACGACCCCCATCAGGCTTGCAGAGGCCTCCTTGAGGTCCCTCACCATCGTGCCCTTCAGGTTGCGCGATTTTGTCGCAACAGCCTGAATGAGGAGCACGCTGTCCTCCGCCTTTTTCCGAAGCTCGGAGGTCGAGGGTCCGTCTTCGCCGCGTGAGAGCGACGACGAGTCGGACAGACACCTCGACCTCGACCGAGAGGGAGATCGGGATCGGACGTCCCGGGCCATCTCGGCCAGCTCCCTCTCTGCCTGGAGCTTCTCTTCCTCCCTCTGCGCCTTGAGGTACGCCAGCTTCGCCTTAGCTAGGCCGACGTACTCTCCTGTTGTGGGCGGTCGCCCTCTCCCTCGCCTTGCGGGCACCGGAGTGGGAGCTTTCTTTTTGGAATCTCCGACCATCTCCGATGCCTCCGCCTCGTCCCCTTTCAGGGACCGCTTCCGCGCATTGCGCCAGAAGCGTCCTGACGTGTCGTCCCCGGACGACACCGTCATCAGGGTCACCACGGAGGAGTCAGACTCCTCCGCAGTCTCCTGGGTCTCCTCATCTTTCTCGGTGTCCGTTGTTCGTGCGCTGTTGTCGGTTGTGTGGAAGGTTGGTGCCCCCCCCAGATACGCGGGGCAGACCGCACCCATCGTGGGCACGGTGAGGGATTCTCCGGCATCGGAGATGCCGGTACCCTCCTGGGGTAGTTTGTTGTTAGCCGAACTTTCCATCATGATTTTTAGCTTTTTTAACGGGGTGAGCTCCCCGGCCCCTAGGGATTGGGTACCCCCCAACCATTCATCCCCTCGCCGAGACAACTTGGGATTAGGGTAATTTTTATAGAGGTTTTCTTCCTCGCGGCCCCCACCGTAGTGGCGGCCCTCACCCCTGACGCTTACGGGTCAGGGAGCGAGTTGGCCGACGGTGGCCTAAGCCATGCTGGCGTAAACGACAGCCCGTCGCCCCCGCGTTAGGGTAGGTAAACCACATGGGTTTATCCCACCCTGGTCCCATCCACTGTGCTCTCCGCTAAAGCAGAGGGACACGTGGAGAGACCCCACCACGTGGTCTCATCCGCATTATCCTCCGCTTGAGCAGAGGGATACGTGGAGAGACCCCACCACGTGGTCTCATCCGCAGTGCCCTCTGCCTGAGCAGAGGGGCACGTGGAGAGACACCGACTTGTGGTAATTTTTTAGAGAGGTTTTCTTCCTCGCGGCCCCCACCGAAGTGGCAGCCCTCACCCCTGACGCCTACGGGTCAGGGAGCGAGTTGGCCGACGGTGGCCTAGGCCATGCTGCCGTGACCGACAGCCCGTCGCCCCCGCGTTTGGGTGAGTAAACCTCAAGGGTTTTTCCCACCCTGGTCTCATCCACAGTGCCATCTGATAAGTCAGAGGGACACGTGGAGAGACCCCACCCCATGGTCTCATCCACACTAAGCGGAGAGACCCAACTGTGAGCCGCTCTTGGTCTGGCCCCTCCTTCCAAGCCTGTCCGTTATGGGAAGCCCTGTACGGCATAGCCTTGGAGATCATCGGGACACGCAAGCCCCCCCACCACGACAAGGTGGCGGCCCCCGGGGGGGAACCTAACCTAACCTAACCTAACCTAACCTAACCTAACCTAACCTAACCTAACCTAACCTAACCTAACCTAACCTAACCTAACCTAACCTAACCTAACCTAACCTAACCTAACCTAACCTAACCTAACCTAACCTAACCTAACCTAACCTAACCTAACCTAACCTAACCTAACCTAACCTAACCTAACCTAACCTAACCTAACCTAACCTAACCTAACCTAACCTAACCTAACCTAACCTAACCAAACCTAACCTAACCTAACCTAACCTAACCTAACCTAACCTAACCTAACCTAACCTAACCTAACCTAACCTAACCTAACCTAACCTAACCTAACCTAACCTAACCTAACCTAACCTAACCTAACCTAACCTAACCTAACCTAACCTAACCTAACCTAACCTAACCTAACCTAACCTAACCTAACCTAACCTAACCAAACCTAACCTAACCTAACCTAACCTAACCTAACCTAACCTAACCTAACCTAACCTAACCTAACCTAACCTAACCTAACCTAACCTAACCTAACCTAACCTAACCTAACCTAACCTAACCTAACCTAACCTAACCTAACCTAACCTAACCTAACCTAACCTAACCTAACCTAACCTAACCTAACCTAACCTAACCTAACCTAACCTAACCTAACCTAACCTAACCTAACCTAACCTAACCTAACCTAACCTAACCTAACCTAACCTAACCTAACCTAACCTAACCTAACCTAACCTAACCTAACCTAACCTAACCTAACCTAACCTAACCTAACCTAACCTAACCTAACCTAACCTAACCTAACCTAACCTAACCTAACCTAACCTAACCTAACCTAACCTAACCTAACCTAACCATTCATAACATAAAAATTTAGATCATCTTATTACTTCCCAATTATAACCCATATATAGTAGTGTCATATATCAATAGATTCGTCTTAAAGTGCCCTTGCCAATTGCGCAATTAGTTTTCAATTTCCTAACAAATTTTTCAAATTTCCCTTGATACACGATTTTCTTAAAATAACATAGATTTTAACAATAAGTTCTTTTCAAATTTCTTCTCGACCGACCACTGTGTGGTATCGGAAGATTCGTAATTACTTTGCGCACCCTTTACAGTAGATTTCGTTAAAAACACTTCATAAATTTCGGAAATTTTTGCCAAAAACCTATTAAAAACTCGTATTTTCAAAAAAATTTTTCCAAATTTCTACTTACCTTAAATTTTTCTTCAAATCTGTGTAGTACTCACCGAGACCAATCCTTAGACACCTCTCCCGTCGCGATCCGGCTACTGAAACGCGAAAAAAGCCGCGGGGCGCCCTTCCCATACATAGGAATCCACCTAAGCTCTGGCGACACGAAATTTAAATTCATAACATAAAAATTTAGATCATCTTATTACTTCCCAATTATAACCCATATATAGTAGTGTCATATATCAATAGATTCGTCTTAAAGTGCCCTTGCCAATTGCGCAATTAGTTTTCAATTTCCTAACTGTTCGCGCCTACGATTTCCTACAAGGCAATGTTTACGCGACCACGGAGCCAACTACCCTACCAACCTACCCGTTTATAATATTTTTATTCGCGAACAAATGTGTCAGTGCGTGTGTGCTGTGATCTTTTTTTTCTCTACTACCTATGTTCATGCCAGCTAGACAATTGTAACAAAATTACTAGATTTCAAGATTAAACCAGTGTTTGAAGCAAGATTTGTTTTTATTGAGTTCGGTATCGGACTCCAGTGTCTAAGTAATAGACATATTTGGCGACCGTGACAGGACATTAGCCTGACGAAGACAAAATCTATTGAAACATTTGGATTGTGGAAGCTTGGAGTCCTGCTGGAATTGGTCAGCAACAGCGCCGTAGCAATCAGCTACCGGGCGGCACCGCACCGAGTCCAGTCAAGTATTGAGGAACGAGCTATACACGACGGAACATTTATTAACATTTGAAAGGAACACGGAATAAGCATCGCCGGACTTTGGACTTTGGACCATCCGCAGCGCAGCAGACTATTGCAGCTAAGTGTCCCTTTCAGTACCCTAATCCTTCTTTCTATCATTTTCTAAACATCCCTTAGTGGTTTTAACTTGTGCAAACATAAAAGATAATACGTAATTACGTTTTTTACCTTTGTGAATAAGATAAGGTAGGTATTGCGTCATCCGATTTTGTAGTCGAATTCCCATTAGAAAACAAGTAATCCCTTTGTCTAGTTGTTATATTTAAACAATATCAGGCAGATATTAACATCAAATATAGTTGTTTATTGTTAAATTGACCTTTTTTAGTACTTTCAAGACTTAGTAAATTTTATCGTCGAAATACCGACATACATTTACCGTTATTTAGGTACTTTCTTTTAATTCTTTTTGTTTCTTTATAAAGCCCTAGACGCCGTCTTTGTTGTGTCCCACGTTATTTTCTGTGTGGTGATTATTCCGCCGAACATTCCAGGGGTGCCGTTAACTAGTGAGCGGGACCGATCCGTACCGCCGCCGCCGTGCCGTAGCGCCGCGCCGTCAAGTCGCCGCGCTGTTTGTGCCCGCTAGGGCACCACCTCGACCTCCCGTGCGGCAGATACCACCAGAAAGGGGCGTGAGCGTTTTCATTTGTTATTTTAAATTTTAATCTTTCATTTTATTGTTTCACTTTGACTTTTGTCGGTTATATTGTTATTTGTTTACACTTTAATTTAATTTCTTCTTCACGAATTTCGCAATAATCTTTAACGTTTTATGATGGGAATCGATGATGACGTGAAAACCTTGGCGGAACTAATTACTAAGCGTAGTTCTGTCAAGGGACAAGTAACTAAGTTTAAAAATTATGTTGATAGATTGGATGAGTTGGAAACGCTTACCACGACGGAAAGGGCCGAACTTACTCTTAAGCTTAGTAGGTTTGAAGCTTTATCTTCTAAATTTGATGATTTACAAAGCAAGATTGAGGTTATTAATTTTAATAAGTTAGACGAGGAACTCGCGGAACGAGAAATGATTGAGAGGGCCTTTATTAGCAATATTGTTGCGGCTCAAACCCTGTTGCAGTTGCACAGTCATGTTGACAGTGCCCACGATTCTAGTAACTGTCATAATGCAAGCCATTGTGGACTCGACCATAATGAAACCGGTTTTAGGCTTCCGTTAATTAATATTGCTAAGTTTGATGGTTCACATCTTAAGTGGATGGAATTTCGAGATACATTCAAATCTTTAGTTCATCAAAACAGTCGAATTAGCCCCGTTAATAAGTACCATTATTTATTGTCATATTTAGAGGGGGAACCAGCTCGTACTGTTGCGAATCTCGAAGTTTCTTCCAATAATTATGAGGAGGCTTGGAACCTATTATTACAGCGTTATGATAACAAACGTTTATTAATTGATCATCACCTCAGTTCGCTTTTTAATATTACCGCACTACATAAAGAGTCTGAGAGGTCGCTACGCTTTCTAGTCGATCACGTGACTAAGAATTTGCGCGCACTGTCCAGTCTAGGACAGGCAACTGAGCATTGGGACGTTATTGTTATACACTTGGTTTCATCTAAGCTAGACAGTACCACATTCATGAGATGGGAGGAGCACCGTAATGCGATGTCAGCTGATACTCCTACACTTAAGGATTTTCACAAGTTTCTGAACGATCGTGCAGCCATTCTAGAATCAGTACACCGCAGTAAGGCTGAGAGCTCTTCTAAGTCTAGTCATAGTCAGCAGCGAGCCGCGGCTGCTGCTAATGTTAAACCGGAACGTTCACACTTGAAGTCATATGCGTGCACTAGTAACAGCAACATTAATGGTGATCTACAACAAAGACCGTCTTCTTCTAATTTATGTCCTTGTTGTAATTCTACTGAACATAAAATATTTGATTGTCCATCATTTAAGGCGATGAGTGTTAGTGATCGTATAGCCCAGATAACTAAATTGAAATTATGTAAGAATTGTTTGAAGCCTGGCCATTTTTCTCGTCAATGTCATTTCGGTCCTTGCCGTGAGTGTAAAAAAAGGCACAACTCACTCCTGCACCTTACTACGAATATCGAAAGCAATACTAATAGTAATGTAAGCAATATTGGCCCCGTCGATACGTTAGCTAACTTTTGTAATGAGAATGTAAGTCAAGTCCTACTGTCGACGGCTCTGATTGAGGTTGTCAATCCAAGGACGCGTAAATCAGTTACCGTGCGCGCCTTGTTAGATTGTGGCAGCCAAAGTTCATTTTTAACTTTAAATTTGAAACGAAAATTGTCACTAGATGTCACTCCTTTAAGATCTACGAATGTCATTGGCTTTGGTAATAATCATTCAGGAACTATCACAGAATATTGTACTGTTCAAATTAAATCATGTAATACGTCCTTCAATGTTATTTCCAATTTTTTTGTTAGGGATCAACTTACTAGTTCGCTACCTAATTCTAGTTTTGATATTAATTCGCTTAAAATTCCTAGTAATATTATTTTAGCGGATCCCAAGTTTTATGAACCGTCTCAAGTTGATATACTCATCGGTTCGGATCTGTTCTGGGACATAATCGGCTGTGAGCAACAGTCATTGGGCACAGGGTATCCTAGATTGCACAGTTCGAAGTTAGGCTGGCTTATTGGTGGTCCTGTGCCTTCGTTTAAGCAAATCAAAATTAATAATGTCAAGTGTAATACTGCTGTTACTAATTCTACACAAGATGATGATTTACATACTAAAATGAGTAGGTTTTGGGAACTAGAGGAAATTCCTCCTAAAGCTTATTTAAATGACAGCGAGCAGGCATGTGAAAGGCATTTTGTGCAACACACCCGTCGCTTATCCAATGGTAGATTTTGTGTGAGGCTTCCTTTAGTTAAATCACCCGACTGTCTTGGTGATTCACATGCCATGGCCAAGAAAAGATTTTATAACTTAGAGAAGCGCTTTAAGAGACAGCCTGAGGTCAAATCTCAGTATGTAGCATTTATCCGAGAATACGCAGAATTAGGTCATCTCTCGGAAGTAACACTTGATCGTCCTAAATTGAATTTATGTTACTATTTGCCTCATCATCCAGTGTTCAAAGAGAACAGTGAGACAACTAAAATAAGGGTGGTGTTCGACGCGTCTGCTCGCACCTCCTCCGGCGTATCTGTCAATGACATTCAGATGGTTGGGCCTCAAATACAAGACTCTCTTTTCTCCATATTGGTTCGGGCTCGCCTCCACAAGTACATCCTAACCGCGGATATAGAAAAAATGTACAGGCAGGTTGTGGTAGACGAGTCCGATCGCAATTTACAACTCATATTATGGAGAGAAGATGAGCGTGAGCCCCTCAAGACACTGAGACTTAATACTATCACTTACGGCTTCGCAAGTGCTAGCTATTTAAGCACGAGATGTCTTTGGCAGCTGGGGGAGGAGTGCGAAGATCCACTCACTAAAACTATTTTACAACATGACCTATACGTGGATGACCTAATTACTGGTTGCAACGACGAAAATGAACTAAAATGCATTCAACATTCTGTGTCTGAGGCCTTGAAGGCAGGATGCTTTAATTTACGCAAATATAAATCGAATTCTCCATTAGTTCTACATTCCTGTTCTTCAAGTTCTACTGACAAACTAGTTCTAAGTGAGTCTGCAAGCGCCCTCGGCCTGGGTTGGGATTCATCAACAGATCGCTTATTTTATTCTTTTGACATGCCTCCTAATACCGAGAAAATAACTAAGCGTTTCATATTATCGACATCTTTTAGAATCTTTGACCCACTAGGTTTTGTGTCCCCCTGTATAATTATCCCTAAATTGATTATGCAGCAGTTATGGCTCGACAAAGTTGATTGGGATGACGAAATTTCAAATGATATGCAAAGGGCTTGGCTTAAATTTTATAATAGTTTAAATCATTTATTTTCACTCTCTATACCTAGGAGGGTTTTATGCGACTTACCAGTTATAACAGAACTACATTCCTTCAGCGATGCCTCACAGAGAGCGTACGGCGCGTGCATTTTTATCAAGTCTGTAGACGCGGCAGGCAACGCGAGTGTCAATCTTTTATGTTCCAAGTCGAAAGTGGCACCTGTCAAGGCCTGCACTATACCTCGCTTAGAATTATGCGCCGCTGTGCTCGCGGCTCGGTTATGCAAGGCAGTCGTTGACTCATTGAGGTGTCCTATAGAACGCAGGATCCACTGGTGTGATTCTAGCGTCGTCCTTGCTTGGCTGCGCACTAGCTCTAGAAAACTTAAAACATTTGTGGCCAACAGAGTCGCCGAGGTGCTAGAGTTAACCGATGTTGGGTTTTGGCGCTATGTACCTACCTTGCAGAATCCTGCTGATCTCATATCCCGCGGGGCGTATCCTGAAGAACTTTGGAATAATAATTTGTGGTGGTCTGGTCCGGAGTTTTTATTGCTAGATGAATCATCTTGGCCTACTTTATCTAGAGATGCTCAACAAGACTCAAATGAGCTGGAGTTAAGGGCAAATGTTGCAAATCTAGACAATAGTAGTTCATCGGTAATTCAATTCCATAATTTTCCTAAATTAAATCGACTGAAGCGAGTGTATGCGTATGTGTTCCGATTTCTTCATAATTTAAGAAACCCTAAATCCAGGCGTCTAGAAGCATTAAGCGTACAAGAATTACAAGGCTCTTTTCATTTGCTTTGTCGCGTAGCACAGCAGGAATCATTTCCTGTCGAATATGACTTGTTGGCTAAAAACAAAGCTATCAGTTCTCGGTCTAGAATTATAGCTCTTACACCTTTCATGGATGCTAGTGGATTGATACGCGTAGGAGGTCGCCTAGATCAGTCGTCGCTTCCATTTGAGAGTAAGCATTCAATTTTATTGCATTCGTCACACTACCTCACTAAACTTATCTTTGAGCGGGAGCACTTGCATAAATTACACGCTGGTCCACAGCTACTTCTCGCTAGTGTGCGGAACTATGTATGGCCTATTAATGGCCGGCACCTCGCGAGGAGAACTGTGCACAATTGTATGCAGTGTAGGAAGGTGCAAGGCAAAACTTTAACTCCGTTGATGGGAAACTTGCCCTCACAGCGTATTACGGTGGACTTTCCGTTTCGTAGTGTTGGTGTGGATATGGCTGGCCCTTTCCTCATCCTAAATCGGAAAGGTCGCGGAGCAAGGACAACAAAATGTTATTTATGTATTTTTATTTGTTTACGATTTAAATGCCTGCACTTGGAAGCTGTAAGCGACCTCTCAAGAGAAGCTTTCATTCTAACTTTACGCAGATTTGTGGCCCGTCGTGGAAGGCCTGTAGAAATTTTTTGTGACAACGGCCGAAACTTTGTAGCCTCCGCGAAGGAAATAGGTAATTTTTTAAAATCCAATACAGAATCTATAAACTCCTTTTGTAGTGAGGAAGAAATTAAATTTGTGTTTTCTCCTGCTTACGCCCCCCACTTTGGTGGCATCTGGGAGGCTGCGGTGAAATCCGCCAAGTTTCACATCAGGCGTGTAATGGGCAATTCGCATTTAACATACGAGGAGATAGGCACCCTGTTTGCACAAGTTGAAGCCATATTAAATAGCCGTCCTATTTGTCCTATGTCCTCGTCTCCCAATGACCTTCAGTTCCTCACCCCGGGGCACTTTCTGCTTGGTCGGCCGCTTACTGCATTGCCATCACCGGATCTCGTCGATTGCAAGGCTACTAATCTCCGACGCTACCAACGACTCGAACAAATCCGACAACACTTTTGGAGGAGATGGCAGCACGAATACTTGGCAGAGTTACAACAGAGATCAAAGTGGCGCGTTCCTGATACCCCTCTGAGTCCTGGAGACCTGGTGCTATTGCAAGAGGAAAACATGCCACCACTGTGTTGGCGTGTGGGGCGCATAAGTAAGCTGTTCCCTGGCCCTGACGGTGTGTGTCGCGTGGCAGATGTCCAAACGACTCGAGGGACTTTTCGCAGACCCTTCACACGACTTTGCCCTCTACCAGCAACAGAGAATCAAACTGAGGGTTAAAATCCGGCGATTTTAACGGCGGGGATGATGTTCGCGCCTACGATTTCCTACAAGGCAATGTTTACGCGACCACGGAGCCAACTACCCTACCAACCTACCCGTTTATAATATTTTTATTCGCGAACAAATGTGTCAGTGCGTGTGTGCTGTGATCTTTTTTTCTCTACTACCTATGTTCATGCCAGCTAGACAATTGTAACAAAATTACTAGATTTCAAGATTAAACCAGTGTTTGAAGCAAGATTTGTTTTTATTGAGTTCGGTATCGGACTCCAGTGTCTAAGTAATAGACACTAACAAATTTTTCAAATTTCCCTTGATACACGATTTTCTTAAAATAACATAGATTTTAACAATAAGTTCTTTTCAAATTTCTTCTCGACCGACCACTGTGTGGTATCGGAAGATTCGTAATTACTTTGCGCACCCTTTACAGTAGATTTCGTTAAAAACACTTCATAAATTTCGGAAATTTTTGCCAAAAACCTATTAAAAACTCGTATTTTCAAAAAAATTTTTCCAAATTTCTACTTACCTTAAATTTTTCTTCAAATCTGTGTAGTACTCACCGAGACCAATCCTTAGACACCTCTCCCGTCGCGATCCGGCTACTGAAACGCGAAAAAAGCCGCGGGGCGCCCTTCCCATACATAGGAATCCACCTAAGCTCTGGCGACACGAAATTTAAATTCATAACATAAAAATTTAGATCATCTTATTACTTCCCAATTATAACCCATATATAGTAGTGTCATATATCAATAGATTCGTCTTAAAGTGCCCTTGCCAATTGCGCAATTAGTTTTCAATTTCCTAACAAATTTTTCAAATTTCCCTTGATACACGATTTTCTTAAAATAACATAGATTTTAACAATAAGTTCTTTTCAAATTTCTTCTCGACCGACCACTGTGTGGTATCGGAAGATTCGTAATTACTTTGCGCACCCTTTACAGTAGATTTCGTTAAAAACACTTCATAAATTTCGGAAATTTTTGCCAAAAACCTATTAAAAACTCGTATTTTCAAAAAAATTTTTCCAAATTTCTACTTACCTTAAATTTTTCTTCAAATCTGTGTAGTACTCACCGAGACCAATCCTTAGACACCTCTCCCGTCGCGATCCGGCTACTGAAACGCGAAAAAAGCCGCGGGGCGCCCTTCCCATACATAGGAATCCACCTAAGCTCTGGCGACACGAAATTTAAATTCATAACATAAAAATTTAGATCATCTTATTACTTCCCAATTATAACCCATATATAGTAGTGTCATATATCAATAGATTCGTCTTAAAGTGCCCTTACCAATTGCGCAATTAGTTTTCAATTTCCTAACAAATTTTTCAAATTTCCCTTGATACACGATTTTCTTAAAATAACATAGATTTTAACAATAAGTTCTTTTCAAATTTCTTCTCGACCGACCACTGTGTGGTATCGGAAGATTCGTAATTACTTTGCGCACCCTTTACAGTAGATTTCGTTAAAAACACTTCATAAATTTCGGAAATTTTTGCCAAAAACCTATTAAAAACTCGTATTTTCAAAAAAATTTTTCCAAATTTCTACTTACCTTAAATTTTTCTTCAAATCTGTGTAGTACTCACCGAGACCAATCCTTAGACACCTCTCCCGTCGCGATCCGGCTACTGAAACGCGAAAAAAGCCGCGGGGCGCCCTTCCCATACATAGGAATCCACCTAAGCTCTGGCGACACGAAATTTAAATTCATAACATAAAAATTTAGATCATCTTATTACTTCCCAATTATAACCCATATATAGTAGTGTCATATATCAATAGATTCGTCTTAAAGTGCCCTTGCCAATTGCGCAATTAGTTTTCAATTTCCTAACAAATTTTTCAAATTTCCCTTGATACACGATTTTCTTAAAATAACATAGATTTTAACAATAAGTTCTTTTCAAATTTCTTCTCGACCGACCACTGTGTGGTATCGGAAGATTCGTAATTACTTTGCGCACCCTTTACAGTAGATTTCGTTAAAAACACTTCATAAATTTCGGAAATTTTTGCCAAAAACCTATTAAAAACTCGTATTTTCAAAAAAATTTTTCCAAATTTCTACTTACCTTAAATTTTTCTTCAAATCTGTGTAGTACTCACCGAGACCAATCCTTAGACACCTCTCCCGTCGCGATCCGGCTACTGAAACGCGAAAAAAGCCGCGGGGCGCCCTTCCCATACATAGGAATCCACCTAAGCTCTGGCGACACGAAATTTAAATTCATAACATAAAAATTTAGATCATCTTATTACTTCCCAATTATAACCCATATATAGTAGTGTCATATATCAATAGATTCGTCTTAAAGTGCCCTTGCCAATTGCGCAATTAGTTTTCAATTTCCTAACAAATTTTTCAAATTTCCCTTGATACACGATTTTCTTAAAATAACATAGATTTTAACAATAAGTTCTTTTCAAATTTCTTCTCGACCGACCACTGTGTGGTATCGGAAGATTCGTAATTACTTTGCGCACCCTTTACAGTAGATTTCGTTAAAAACACTTCATAAATTTCGGAAATTTTTGCCAAAAACCTATTAAAAACTCGTATTTTCAAAAAAATTTTTCCAAATTTCTACTTACCTTAAATTTTTCTTCAAATCTGTGTAGTACTCACCGAGACCAATCCTTAGACACCTCTCCCGTCGCGATCCGGCTACTGAAACGCGAAAAAAGCCGCGGGGCGCCCTTCCCATACATAGGAATCCACCTAAGCTCTGGCGACACGAAATTTAAATTCATAACATAAAAATTTAGATCATCTTATTACTTCCCAATTATAACCCATATATAGTAGTGTCATATATCAATAGATTCGTCTTAAAGTGCCCTTGCCAATTGCGCAATTAGTTTTCAATTTCCTAACAAATTTTTCAAATTTCCCTTGATACACGATTTTCTTAAAATAACATAGATTTTAACAATAAGTTCTTTTCAAATTTCTTCTCGACCGACCACTGTGTGGTATCGGAAGATTCGTAATTACTTTGCGCACCCTTTACAGTAGATTTCGTTAAAAACACTTCATAAATTTCGGAAATTTTTGCCAAAAACCTATTAAAAACTCGTATTTTCAAAAAATTTTTCCAAATTTCTACTTACCTTAAATTTTTCTTCAAATCTGTGTAGTACTCACCGAGACCAATCCTTAGACACCTCTCCCGTCGCGATCCGGCTACTGAAACGCGAAAAAAGCCGCGGGGCGCCCTTCCCATACATAGGAATCCACCTAAGCTCTGGCGACACGAAATTTAAATTCATAACATAAAAATTTAGATCATCTTATTACTTCCCAATTATAACCCATATATAGTAGTGTCATATATCAATAGATTCGTCTTAAAGTGCCCTTGCCAATTGCGCAATTAGTTTTCAATTTCCTAACAAATTTTTCAAATTTCCCTTGATACACGATTTTCTTAAAATAACATAGATTTTAACAATAAGTTCTTTTCAAATTTCTTCTCGACCGACCACTGTGTGGTATCGGAAGATTCGTAATTACTTTGCGCACCCTTTACAGTAGATTTCGTTAAAAACACTTCATAAATTTCGGAAATTTTTGCCAAAAACCTATTAAAAACTCGTATTTTCAAAAAAAATTTTCCAAATTTCTACTTACCTTAAATTTTTCTTCAAATCTGTGTAGTACTCACCGAGACCAATCCTTAGACACCTCTCCCGTCGCGATCCGGCTACTGAAACGCGAAAAAAAGCAGACAGGGAAAGGAAAATGTTTGGTCACTCACTAATAGACTACTCAAGTGCTCCCCTCAACCAACACCGTGTATGACTGTAACTGACGGAAACTCAAAACATACACAAACCTCCACAGATACAGCCAAAACCTTACTAAATAAATTCTACCCTGACGACACAGATGACAAAACAGACACACAAAAAGAACTAAGGCATCAGATGAACCAAATACCGAGCTCTGAAAACGACTTGCCCTTCACTGAGGAAGAAGTAGTTGGTTGCTTAAAATCAATGAGTACTAGCAAGGCTCCCGGTTTGGATCATCTAACAGCTGACATCTGCGTGGAATTCACCAACAATTATTGTAACATCTTAACCAGAATCATGAATAGATGCGTAGAAATTTCATACTTCCCCAGCACTTGGAAAACAGCTCATGTAATAATAATACCAAAACCAAGCAAAACTGACTATTCTGACACCTCTTCATACCGCCCCATTGGTCTTATAAACGTTTTTGGTAAACTGCTGGAGAAACTAATGTGCAAGAGACTTACTTACCATTTGGACAAAAATAGCTTTTCAAACTCCTTACAATACGGGTTCAAGGAGCAAAAATCAACAACGGACGCCCTCAACAATGTAATGGACACCGTCACTGAAGCAAAACGAAACAAACACCTAGTAATTGCCATCTCACTAGACATTCAGGCAGCGTTTGATAATGCTTGGTGGCCCGTTCTTTTCAAAAGACTCCGCCTTGCAAAGTGTCCAAGAAATCTTTATAAACTGGCATTAAATTACGTTCAAGAGAGGAGAGTTTCATTAAACTATGCCGACTGCACCACTTCTAAAACCATGACCAGAGGATGTATACAGGGATCAGTCTGCGGCCCACTTTTCTGGAATCTAATATTGGATGATCTATTTGAGGTCACACTTCCGGAAGGATGTCATCTCCAGGCCTTCGCAGATGATGTTTTATTGGTTGTACATCACTCTAAACTGAAAGATTTACAATACATAGCTAATTTAGCACTGAACTCAATTGTCAGATGGGGAAACGAAGTCAAACTCAAATTCGGTCCAAGCAAAACACAACTAATCACTTTTACACCTAAGGCTAAAGGAGCCAGAATAGTCATGGAAGGGATTCATTTACAATTTACAGACAACATAAAATTATTAGGAGTCATTATAGATAAAAATCTTAAATTCATCAGCCATGTGAAATACATTATAGAGAAATCTGTAAAAATATTTCATAAACTCTCCATGTTTGTGAGACCTACATGGGGAGCACAGCCAGACAACATCCGTATAATATATGAACATGTTATTGAACCAATTATTACATACGCTGCGGGAATCTGGGGTTCTGCAACTAAATATGCAACTGTAGTAAATCAACTTAGATCACTCCAAAGAGGTTTTGCATTGAAGATAATAAGAGCATTTAGAACTGTATCAGCTACTGCAGCAATAGCACTCGCTAGATTAACGCCCCTCCATCTAAAAATTAACGAAGTTTCTCTGCTGGAAAAAGCAAAACTAACAGGAACAACATCATTATTACCAAACGACATTACCATAGAAAGGCCCGCAAAACCATACGATCTTCTTCATCCAGCTAAGAGAACAAGCATCAACTTCCAATTAACATCAACTCAAGAAGAGATAAATGAACTCCTTTCTCCAGACTCCATCAAAATATACACTGACGGCAGTAAGCAGAGTGATGGCAACGTTGGAGCAGCTTATGTCATATTAAGGCCAGATGGATCAAAAACAAATAAAAAATTCAAGTTGCATCCCAGCTGCTCTGTCTATCAAGCAGAGCTACTAGCAATAGACCGAGCATGCCAATGGGCAGCAAGAAGCCAAGCTTCAAATATTACCATTCTGTCAGACTCCCTCTCTAGCTTAACAGAAATCCAGAACAAGGATAGTACTAATCCATTTGTGGCATCCATCCACAAACATATTCACGATATAAAAAATCACTGTGAAATCAATTTCATATGGGTCAAGGCTCACGTTGGTCTCGTAGGAAACGAGGAAGCTGACGAAATGGCTAAATCCGCTGCAAACTCTCATCTACGATACGAATATTCCAATTATCCAATTAGTTATCTGAAACATAATATTAAAAATAAAAACATTGCGCAATCTGAAACAATCTACAACAGCGGAATTCAAGGAGAACACACAAGGAAAGTATGCCCCAGCCTCGAAACCATATTTAAGCTATTCACAAAAATTCAACCATCATTTGAGCTTACACAAATACTAACGGGACATGGTTACAACTTAACATATTTACATAGATTTAAAATCAAAACAACTGATAAATGCCCATGTGATGATACAACACCACAAACAATCCACCACCTTCTTGAAGAGTGCCCCAAGTATATGCACACTAGAAGTGACCATGCATCCACATGCAGAATTTTTAGTGTTAACAACCCGTTCAGTATAGCCGAAGTAATAGAAAAAGAAGAATGCATCAAAACATTTCTGAAACACATCAAAAAGATTGTTAATACGTTAAAAGAATTTAATTCACTTATTGTTTAGAGATGACAGTACCTAAACTATTAACTACTAATAACTTTTAATAACTATTAACTTTTATTTAACAATATAAACATATTAATAAAGCACCCAAATAAAATACACAATGCACAACATTATAAAATATAGCTATATATTATAGCATATTGAACATAATTATATACATTCGAAAGCAAAATATATATGTAGTAATATAAAAACAGTATGGAAATAAAAAGAAAAAAAAAAAAAAAAAAAAAAAAAAAAAAAAAACATAAATATAAACATACATCAGATAAGTTTATGATTTATACGTAGAATAATTTTGTAATTATAAATATATATATATATCTAATAAAAATATATAAAAATAATAACAAATAAACTAAACTTACAATGAAAATCAAACTAAAAATATAAGAAACTCCACACGAAGAGATGAGTCGCCCGTATCAACTAGCGAGGACTCGGATCTGAAACATAAAATAAACACATAATAATAGGATAAACAAATCCTATTAATAAAAAAAAAAAAAAACCTAACCTAACCTAACCTTTTTTTTTTTTTTTTTTTTTTGTTGACGCTGGAAAATCCTCATGGATACCCGACAGGCGCGGGGGGGCGCTGTCGGGTTATGCCGGACTCTTACCGGCTAAAAACCAGCGGTGTTCCTCCTCACCGTCTTCCGGCGGAGCTGCGGGGACGCATTCGCACACTTCCGCTGCTCCGCCGACGGTTGCCCGGGACTCGGGCCCATCTTGTGGGGCGCCCAGCTGTGGCGCCACTCACCATTCAAACTGGCGTGTCGGAACACGGGACACGCCAGCCGCCTCTGGGGTCTCCTCCAACTGGGCGATGGTACCCCCCGGTTCCACCGCCCGGAGACCCCGGTTATGGGGGAAGACGGCGCTCGTGCGCCAGGCGCCTTCGCCCAACTCTCTTCCGGCGGATTGGGTTAGAAAGGGGGTCGTCCTCCCTCGCCCGCTCCGCCGCCTCCTTTTGCGCCATGACGCACTCACAAAACCGGAGCGCCGCCTTCCACGCTCTGTCGCTGCCGACCATGGCTCTCACGACGCCCGGCAGCGACAGGTCGTCCCCAATAACCGCCGCGAGGCTCGCCCGCGGCTCCGCCCACTCCGGGCACTCCGCCAGCGTGTGCTCCGCCGTGTCCTCCGGACACCCACAAGCGTGGCACACGCTGGTCGGCTCTCGACCCGCCACGCTGCACAGGTACCTGCCGAAGCAACCGTGCCCCGTCAGGATCTGCACAGCGCGGAAGGTGAGGGCCCCGTGTCGGCGATCGACCCACCTTTCCAGGACGGGCCGAATCGCCTCCACCGTCCTTCTGCCGGCGGTCGGCTCCGCCAGCCTTTCCTTCCATTTCCGGAGGAGGACCTGGCGGTCGAGTCGCCCCTGCCGCCCGGCCTCCTCCGGCTCTGGATCCACCTCATCGGCTCGTGCTGCTGCGCTGCGGCGCCAGTACGCTGCCGAGAGCACCTCCGCGTCCAGGTCCCACGGTGGGGTCCCGGCCAGGACGCATGCCGCCTCGCACGAGATGGTGCGATATCCTCTCACCACCCTGATCGCCATGACCCGTTGCGCTTGGCGCAGGAGGGTCCTGTTCTGGGCGATCAGGGTGTCCGCCCAGATCGGGGCCCCGTAGAGGGCCATCGACCGCACCACCCCGGCGTACAGCCGCCGGCATGCGACCGACGGTCCGCCCAGGTTCGGCAGCAGCCAGCTCAATGCTCCGGCTGCGCGCAACAACCTGGGGACCAGCCGTCGGAAGTGCTCCCGGAAGTTCCACCGACTGTCGAGGACGACGCCCAGGTACCGCATCGTCGACTCGACAGCGATGGAGACGCCGCCGACCACCAGCCGGGATCCTGCGGGAGGGGCGCGTCGGGCTCCGTGGAAACACAGAGCCTCCGACTTCTCCAGCGCCACCTCCAGCCCCAGCCGGCGGATTCGGGCCACCACTTGGGCCACTCCGGCCGTCGCCAATAGGGCCGCCTCCCGGTACGTGGCGCCGCGGGACGTGACGAGGGTGTCGTCGGCGTAACAAGTTACGTCGACCCCCCGCAGATTAGCGCCCCGCAGCACCCAGTCGTAGCCGATGTTCCACAGCAACGGCCCGAGAACCGAACCCTGTGGAACACCGCACGTCATGACCCGGCGGCCCCACCCGTCGCGCGTCGGGTACACCACTTCCCTCTCGGAGAAGTAGTCGGTGAGGAGACGACGCAGGTATTCGGGCACGCCGTGGTATCCCAGCGCCGCCCGAACACAGCCCCAGGGGAGGGTGTTGAAGGCGTTGGCGATGTCTAGGGACACCGCCAGAACAACCTCTCCCCGGGACACTGCCTCCTCCGAGAGGTCCCTCACTCGCGCGATGGCGTCGACCGTCGACCGGCCCCGGCGGAAACCGAATTGCCGGTCGCTCAGCCCCGGCCCGACCCGTTCGAGGTGCCCGACGAGGCGCGCGGAAATAATCCGCTCGAAGAGCTTGCTCACCTCGTCGAGCAACACTATGGGTCGGTATGCCGACGGCGAGTCCGCCGGGCGACCCTCCTTGCGCAGCAGCACGAGCCTGCCGACCTTCCACTTCCTCGGAAAGCGGCCACGCCGCATACAGGCGTCGAAGAGCTCGACGACCCTGGGCCCGAGGGCCTCCAGGGCTAGCGCCCACACCCTACCGGGTACCCCGTCGGGGCCCGGTGCTGTGCTCTTGGTATGGCGATCTGCAGAGAGATGAGATTTCCTCGGCGTCTACCCGCCTTCGCCGCCTTCTGTAATGGGTGTACTGGCGTCTGGCCGCTACGCACGCTTCGCGAAGCCGGCGCAGGTCCGCCGACCACCAGTACACCCATCTGCGGGGCGGGAGCGGTCTGGCGCGCGACATACCGGCGTCGCACACCTGCGCCATCGACTCGCTCAACCGCTCCGCTCGCCCGTCCACGTCGGCCGCCGGGCCCTCCGGCGCCGGTAGCCAAGCCTGGACGATGGACGCCTCGATGATGACGTCACCGTCCATGGTCTTGAGGGCCCAGCGCGGTCCGTCCCCACGCGGGGGCCGGCTCTGGGGAGCTCCAGGGTTAGCGGCGACCTCGTACCGGATATACCGGTGGTCCGAGAGCGTCTCCGCCTCCCCGAGCACCCTCCAGTTTCGGACACGGCGCGCAAGACACGGGGTCGCGAACGTTAGGTCCACGATGGAACCCCCGTTGTGCCGCACGCACGTGTCTACCGACCCCCGGTTTAGAAGAACTAAGCCCGACGTGGCAGCCCACTCCTCCAGTACCTCGCCCCGCGCATCGGTGACCGGGGAACCCCAAGCCGTCGACTTGGCGTTGAAGTCCCCGGCGACCAGCACCGGGATTGGGTGACTCTGGCCGACCAGAGCACCGACCTCGAGCAGGAATTGCTCGAATGCGGCCAGGCTCCGGTTCGGCGAGAAGTACACGCCGACGATCGTCACGCCCATAAGGGTGACCGCGACGCATCCATGGCCCTTCGCTGATTTGTCGAAGGGCGGGGAGCCGGCGGCCGTCTGCGCGACGATCGCCACCGTGTCCTCCCGGTCACCAACCCAGTTGTCCCTGGCGGGGACGAGGTAAGGCTCCGCCACCACCGCCGCCTGGATCGACCACTCGGCCAGGCTCTGGTACAAAAGGTCCTGAGCTCTGGCCGAGTGGTTGAGGTTCGCCTGGAGAAGAGACATGGCCATACTTAATCTACGACCATGTCTGCGACCCTCTCGGCGCGCTCCACGTCAGCGGCGGACGGGCGGGCCGGCCGGGGGTGGGCTGTTGGGCCTTTCCCGGCGGGCTTCTTCCTCTTTTTCTTGCCGGCGGACTTGGCGGGGGCGGAAGCGGCACATGCTCCGCTACCCGCTCTATGGTCCGCCGGCTTCTGCTTCGCCTCGCACAGCGGGCAGCGTGGGGCTGCGGAACAGCCAGCCGCCTTGTGGCCCGGTTGACCGCAGCGATAGCAGACATCGCTGCGGTCCACCTCGGCGGTGCATTTGCTCCGGACGTGCCCCGAATCGAGGCACCGGTAGCACCGCAGGGGTCTGGCCTCAAGGAGGCTGACCCGGGCCGACACCCACCCCACCAGTAGCCGCCCGCTGGAGGCGACCTTTTTCGCGGCCGAAACCGGGCAGCGCACCCACGCCGTGCCGGGGCTGTCGGCGGAGAAGCGGCGGATCTCCCCGCACTTCACCTGCTCGGGGGGGCATTCCCCGTAGCGGGCCACCGCGGCCGCCACCTCCTCCGGGGACACCGCGTCATCCAGCTCACTGATGCGCAGGTCTGCGCACTTCACGGGTCTGGAGACGCGGACCAGGTCCGCGGGAAGGACCTCCCGCAGTTTGCCCGCCAGCAGGTCCGCCTTCTCGCCGCTGTCAGCCCCGGGGATTTCGAGCATCCGGGCCCCCGTCACGGCGGTGCGGAATCGGAGACCCTTCAGGCCTAAGCCTTCGAGGTCGATCCTCCGCTTCGCCCCGTCGAGCACTTCCTTGTAGCTCAGCTCCTTCCCCTCCACCGTGGCGCCCGGCTGGATGGTGATGGCCACCGCAGCCGAGCGCGGGGCGCGAAGCTTCGCCGCCGCGTTCTTCTTGGGCGGGGGCTTGTCCGCCGGTGCGCTGCCCTTTTTCCCCCGCTTGCCCCGCTTGCCCCGCTTGGCGGCCTCGGTCCACTGCTGGGACACGGCCGTCGTCGGGGGCTTCGGAGCGCCAGGTGTCGGCGCTGCCACCTCCGAGAACGCCTTGGGAGGCGCTTTCACCTTCTCCTTCTTCCCGGCCGCGGGAGCGGGAGCGGGAGGCGGAGCCTCAGCCCTCGCCCTGTCGGCGGCTAAAGGCGGCCAGAGGGGCGACTCGGGAGCGGGAGGCGAAGCCTTAGCCCTCGCCCTGTCGGCGGCCAAAGGCGGCCGGAGGCGTGGCTCGGGGGGGAGCCGCATCGCGAGCGCCTCGAGCTTGGCGTCCATCATTGTCCCCACTTCCACAATGATTGAACGCCTCAGCGAGGCGGAGTCCTCGCGATCGACTCCGCTCGGCTCGGCAGGCCTGACGAGGCTCGCCCGCAATTCCGCGATCTCCTTGCGGAGTTCGGCGACCTCGCTTTGCAGGCGAGCATTGGCCCTTTCGAGCCGAGCCGTCTCGTCCGTAGCGGACCGCTCTGCCAGCTCCGCTACGACCCCCAATAGGCTTGCAGAGGCCTCCTTGAGGTCCCTCTGCAGCGTGCCCTTCAGGTTGCGCGATTTTGTCGCAACAGCCTGAATGAGGAGCACGCTGTCCTCCGCCTTTTTTCGAAGCTCCAGTGTCGAGGGTCCGTCTTCGCCGCGTGAGAGCGACGACGAGTCGGACAGACACCTCGACCTCGACCGAGAGGGAGATCGGGATCGGACGTCCCGGGCCATCTCGGCCAGCTCCCTCTCTGCCTGGAGCTTCTCTTCCTCCCGCTGTGCCTTGAGGTACGCCAGCTTCGCCTTAGCTAGGCCGACGTACTCTCCGGTCGTGGGCGGTCGCCCTCTCCCTCGTCTTGCGGGCACCGGAGTGGGAGCTTTCTTTTTTGAAATCTCGACCATCTCCGATGCCTCGACCTCGTCCCCTTTCAGGGACCGCTTCCGCGCATTGCGCCAGAAGCGTCCCGCCGTGTCGTCTCCTGACGAAACCGACACCAGGGTCACATCCGAGGAGTCAGACTCCTCCTCCGCGATCTCCTGGGTCTCCTCATCTTTCGACGTGCCATCCGTGTGCGTCTCGGTGTCCATGGTTCGTGCTTGGTTGTTGGTCGTTTGGAAGGCTGGTGCCCCCCCCAGATACGCGGGGCAGACCGTACCCATCGTGGGCACGGTGAGGGATTCTCCGGCATCGGAGATGCCGGTACCCTCCTGGGGTAGTTTGTTTTTATCACAACTTTCCATTTTGAGTTTTTTTCTTTTTATGAGCGGGGTGAGATCCCCTGCCTCTCCAGATTGGGTACCCCCCAACCATTCATCCCATCGCCAAAGCCAGAGCTTGGGATTAGGGTAATTTTTTATAGAGGTTTTCTTCCTCGCGGCCCCCACCAAAGTGGCGGCCCTCACCCCTGACGCCTACGGGTCAGGGAGCGAGTTGGCCGACGGTGGCCTAAGCCATGCTGCCGTGACCGACAGCCCGTCGCCCCCGCGTTTGGGTAGGTAAACCACATGGGTTTATCCCACCCTGGTCCCATCCACCGTGCCCTCTGCTAAAGCAGAGGGACACGTGGAGAGACCCCACAACATGGTCTCATCCGCATTATCCTCTGCTTGAGCAGAGGGATACGTGGAGAGACCCCACCACGTGGTCTCATCCGCAGTGCCCTCTGCTTGAGCAGAGGGGCACGTGGAGAGACACCGACTTGTGGTAATTTTTTAGAGAGGTTTTCTTCCTCGCGGCCCCCACCGAAGTGGCAGCCCTCACCCCTGACGCCTACGGGTCAGGGAGCGAGTTGGCCGACGGTGGCCTAGGCCATGCTGCCGTGACCGACAGCCCGTCGCCCCCGCGTTTGGGTGAGTAAACCTCAAGGGTTTTTCCCACCCTGGTCTCATCCACAGTGCCATCTGATAAGTCAGAGGGACACGTGGAGAGACCCCACCCCATGGTCTCATCCACACTAAGCGGAGAGACCCAACTGTGAGCCGCTCTTAGTCTGGCCCCTCCTTCCAAGCCTGTCCGTTATGGGAAGCCCTGTACGGCATAGCCTTGGAGATCATCGGGACACGCAAGCCACCCCACCACGACAAGGTGGCGGCCCCCGGGGGGTTCTTCTTCAAACCTAACCTAACCTAACCTAACCTAACCTTTTTTTTTTTTTTTTTTTTTGTTGACGCTGGAAAATCCTCATGGATACCCGACAGGCGCGGGGGGGCGCTGTCGGGTTATGCCGGACTCTTACCGGCTAAAAACCAGCGGTGTTCCTCCTCACCGTCTTCCGGCGGAGCTGCGGGGACGCATTCGCACACTTCCGCTGCTCCGCCGACGGTTGCCCGGGGCTCGGGCCCATCTTGTGGGGCGCCCAGCTGTGGCGCCACTCACCATTCAAACTGGCGTGTCGGAACACGGGACACGCCAGCCGCCTCGGGGGTCTCCTCCAACTGGGCGATGGTACCCCCCGGTTCCACCGCCCGGAGACCCCGGTTATGGGGGAAGGCGGCGCTCGTGCGCCAGGCGCCTCCGTCCAATCCTCTTCCGGCGGATTGGGTTACAGAGAGGGTCGTCCTCCCTCGCCCGCTCCGCCGCCTCCTTTTGCGCCATGACGCACTCACAAAACCGGAGCGCCGCCTTCCACGCTCTGTCGCTGCCGACCATGGCTCTCACGACGCCCGGCAGCGACAGGTCGCCCCCAATAACCGCCGCGAGGCTCGCCCGCGGCTCCGCCCACTCCGGGCACTCCGCCAGCGTGTGCTCCGCTGTGTCCTCCGGACACCCACAAGCGTGGCACACGCTGGTCGGCTCTCGACCCGCCACGCTGCACAGGTACCTGCCGAAGCAACCGTGCCCCGTCAGGATCTGCACAGCGCGGAAGGTGAGGGCCCCGTGTCGGCGATCGACCCACCTTTCCAGAACGGGCCGAATCGCCTCCACCGTTCTTCTGCCGGCGGTCGGCTCCGCCAGCCTTTCCTTCCATTTCCGGAGGAGGACCTGGCGGTCGAGTCGCCCCTGCCGCCCGGCCTCCTCCGGCTCTGGTTCCGCCAAATCGGCTCGTGCTGCTGCGCTGCGGCGCCAGTACGCTGCCGAGAGCACCTCCGCGTCCAGGTCCCACGGTGGGGTCCCGGCCAGGACGCATGCCGCCTCGCACGAGATGGTGCGATATCCTCTCACTACCCTGATCGCCATGACCCGTTGCGCTTGGCGCAGGAGGGTCCTGTTCTGGGCGATCAGGGTGTCCGCCCAGATCGGGGCCCCGTAGAGGGCCATCGACCGCACCACCCCGGCGTACAGCCGCCGGCATGCGACCGACGGTCCACCCAGGTTCGGCAGCAGCCAGCTCAGCGCTCCGGCCGCGCGCAACAACCTGGGGACCAACCGTCGGAAGTGCTCTCGGAAGTTCCATCGACTGTCGAGGACGACGCCCAAGTACCGCATCGTCGACTCGACAGCGATGGAGACGCCGCCGACCACCAGTTGGGATCCTGCGGGAGGGGCGCGTCGGGCTCCGTGGAAACACAGAGCCTCCGACTTCTCCAGCGCCACCTCCAGCCCCAGCCGGCGGATTCGGGCCACCACTTGGGCCACTCCGGCCGTCGCCAATAGGGCCGCCTCCCGGTACGTGGCGCCGCGGGACGTGACGAGGGTGTCGTCGGCGTAACAAGTTACGTCGACCCCCCGCAGATTAGCGCCCCGCAGCACCCAGTCGTAGCCGATGTTCCACAGCAACGGCCCAAGAACCGAACCCTGTGGAACACCGCACGTCATGACCCGGCGGCCCCACCCGTCGCGCGTCGGGTACACCACTTCCCTCTCGGAGAAGTAGTCGGTGAGGAGGCGACGCAGGTAGTCGGGCACGCGATGGTAGCCCAGCGCCGCCTCGATACAGCCCCAGGGGAGGGTGTTAAAGGCATTGGCGATGTCTAGAGACACCGCCAAGACGACCTCTCCCCGTGACACCGCCTCCTCCGAGAGGTCCCTCACACGCGCGATGGCGTCGACCGTCGAGCGGCCCCGGCGGAAACCGAATTGCCGGTCACTCAGCCCTGGCCCGACCCGTTCTAGGTGCCCGACGAGGCGCGCGGAAATAATCCGCTCGAAGAGCTTGCTCACCTCGTCGAGTAGCACTATGGGCCGGTATGCCGACGGCGAGTCCGCCGGGAACCTTTTTTTTTTTTTTTTTTTTTTTTTTTTTTTTTTTGTTGACGCTGGAAAATCCTCATGGATACCCGACAGGCGCGGGGGGGCGCTGTCGGGTTATGCCGGACTCTTACCGGCTAAAAACCAGCGGTGTTCCTCCTCACCGTCTTCCGGCGGAGCTGCGGGGACGCATTCGCACACTTCCGCTGCTCCGCCGACGGTTGCCCGGGCTCGGGCCCAACTT
Source organism: Thymelicus lineola (assembly GCA_963932265.1). Lineage (NCBI taxonomy): Eukaryota > Metazoa > Arthropoda > Insecta > Lepidoptera > Hesperiidae > Thymelicus > Thymelicus lineola. Next base: position 55,464 of record CAWVQL010000354.1, read on the forward strand.
GTGGGGCGCTCATCAGTGGCGCCACTCACCATTTAAACTGGCGTGCCGGAACACGGGACACGCCAGCCGCCTCGGGGGTCTCCTCCAACTGGGCGATGGTACCCCCCGGTTCCACCGCCCGGAGACCCCGGTTATGGGGGAAGACGGCGCTCGTGCGCCAGGCGCCTTCGACCAACTCGCTTCCGGCGGATTGGGTTAGAAAGAGGGTCGTCCTCCCTCGCCCGCTCCGCCGCCTCCTTTTGCGCCATGACGCACTCACAAAACCGGAGCGCCGCCTTCCACGCTCTGTCGCTGCCGACCATGGCTCTCACGACGCCCGGCAGCGACAGGTCGCCCCCAATAACCGCCGCGAGGCTCGCCCGCGGCTCCGCCCACTCCGGGCACTCCGCCAGCGTGTGCTCCGCTGTGTCCTCCGGACACCCACAAGCGTGGCACACGCTGGTCGGCTCTCGACCCGCCACGCTGCACAGGTACCTGCCGAAGCAACCGTGCCCCGTCAGGATCTGCACAGCGCGGAAGGTGAGGGCCCCGTGTCGGCGATCGACCCACCTTTCCAGGACGGGCCGAATCGCCTCCACCGTTCTTCTGCCGGCGGTCGGCTCCACCAGCCTTTCCTTCCATTTCCGGAGGAGGACCTGGCGGTCGAGTCGCCCCTGCCGCCCAGCCTCCTCCGGCTCTGGATCCGCCAAATCGGCTCGTGCCGCTGCGCTGCGGCGCCAGTACGCTGCCGAGAGCACCTCCGCGTCCAGGTCCCACGGTGGGGTCCCTGCCAGGACGCATGCCGCCTCGCACGAGATGGTGCGATATCCTCTCACCACCCTGATCGCCATGACCCGTTGCGCTTGGCGCAGGAGGGTCCTGTTCTGGGCGATCAGGGTGTCCGCCCAGGAGTCCGCCGGGAACCTAACCTAACCTAACCTAACCTAACCTAACCTAACCTAACCTAACCTTTTTTTTTTTTTTTTTTTTTTTTTTTTTTTTTTTTTTTTTTTTTTTTTTTTTTTTTAACGTGTGGAAAGACCTTCGTCTCGTCCATCCGGCCACGGGAAGCCGGACAGGTATGTGGGACTTGAACCCACCAAAACCACGAATGTCAGGAAGCCGTGTCGCCTTGCCAACCATCGGCCTAAAACTGGACGGATCGCTTCGACGGTCCTACGCCCAGCAGTGGGCTGCTCCAGCCTCTGGCTCCACTGTAGGATGATGCGCTGACACAGCTCATTGCGGCGTCCTGCGATCTCACTCGGTGCCGGTCGGTCACCCCGGTCTAGTGCCTCCTCGCGCCAAGTAAATAGGGACGCGAGGATCCCGGCTTCCAGGTCCCAGGGTATGCTACCGGCCAGCACGCATGCTGCCTCACATGAGATCGTGCGATATCCCCGAGCGGCCCTGATCGCCATCAACCTCTGCGGTCGTCGCAAGAGGGCGATATTTTGATTGCTCAGGGCCTCAGCCCAAACAGGGGCACCATAAAGGGCCATTGATCGCACGACCCCCAGGTACAAGCGCCTGCAGGACACCTCCGGCCCTCCCAGATTCGGTAGGAGCCGCGTCAACGCACCAGCCGCCGCCATCACACGCGGCACTAGCGCCGCAAAGTGGGCGCCGAAGTTCCATCTGCCATCAAGGACGATGCCTAAGTAACGCATCGTCGGCTTGATGGCGATTTGAACACCGCTAACCGTTAGGCTCGAGTCTGGGGGAGGCCCCCGCCGAGGGCCGTGAAAACACAATGCCTCGGACTTTTCAAGGGCCACCTCCAGACCCAGCCGGCGGATCTGGCGCACCACTTGCGCTACTCCAGCAGTAGCGAGCAATGACGCATCGCGGAATGTGGCGCCACGGGCGGTCACGAGTGTGTCGTCCGCATAGCAAACGACGACGACTCCCGGAAGATAAGCCGCCCGTAGCACCCAGTCGTAGCCGATGTTCCACAGGAGCGGTCCTAAGACAGAACCCTGTGGAACACCGCGCGTCATTGCACACTCCTTCCATCCGTCCCGAGCAGGGAAAATTATCCTCCTGTCTGCGAGGTAATCCCTGATGAGCCGGCGCAGGTAGAATGGCACCCCGTGGTAACGGAGCGCCTCCATAATGCAAGGCCAGGGGAGGGAATTAAAAGCGTTGGCGATGTCAAGAGACACCGCCACGATCACCTCACCGTGGGAGACCGCATCCTGCGCCAGGGACTTTACTCTCAGGATGGCGTGGATGGTTGACCTCTTCCGGCGGAACCCGTACTGGCCATCCGCGAGATTAGGTCCAACTCGCTCTAGGTGCTTGATAAGGCGGTCAGAGGTGACTCTTTCCAGCAGTTTGCCAGCCTCATCGAGTACAACGAGTGGACGAAAGCCCGACGGGGAATCCGCCGGACGTCCCTCCTTCCTTAGCAGAACTAAGCGTCCTAATTTCCACGCCTTAGGGAACTTTCCCTGCTCGAGACAGGCATTCAAGAGCCCCCTCAGTCGCTCCTCCAGCGCCTCTGCGGCATCTAGGGCGGAGACCAGTGCTCGACCTGGAACACCATCGGGACCCGGAGCGGTATTTTTGGCGCGCAGCCTTCCCACAGCGGCACCAAACTCCCCCCGGGTTATTTCCGGGATTTCGTCGCGGTCCTCGCCCCTAAGCTCCTCCGGTGGAGCCATGCTCGGAGGTTGGATTGCCATTCCCCGCGGGAACAGAGTGGCAATCACTTGCTCGAGGAACTGTGGCTCCAGACTCTGCGTCAAGGGGACGCCATATGGCCGAATTTTGTTACGGACAAGTCGGTATGGACGCCCCCATGGATCACAGTCTAAAGTGGCCAGCAATTCCTCCTTGGCCTCTTCCTTCGCGGTCGCAATCGCGCTCTTCAGCGAGTTCTTCGCCTCCACCAGAGTCGTAAGCAAGGCGGCCTCTTCGGCGTCGTCTCGGCGCCGTCTCCTCCGGTATCGGGCGTACTGGCGTCGAGCCGCAACGCAGGCTTCTCTCAGTTGCGAGAGTGTCGGTGACCACCAATACACCCACCGTCTGGGAGGACGAGAACTGGCTCGGGGCATAGACGCATCACATACGGAGGTCATTGCTCCCCGGAACCACTCAACCTCATCCTCTACCATCACACTTACTGGCGCGCGGAACCAGCCTTGCAGTATGGCCGCCTCTTGCAGCAACTCCTTATCGAGGCGCTTTCGTTGCCACCGTGGGCCGACCTCGTTCGGGGCCCAGTTAGAGCTGCTCGGAGCGACCGAGGACGTGGAGAGATCGAACCGCACATAGCGATGATCGGAGAGATTCTCCACGTCTTCCATCACACTCCAGCTCTGAACAACACGTCGCGCAAGTGCAGGGCTAGCGAAAGCAACGTCCACTATAGACGAACCCTGCGGACGCACGCATGTGGGAACTGAACCCCGGTTTAACACCGTCAGCCCAACGGAGGTGAGCCACTCCACGATAACCTCGCCCCGAGCCCGCCGTGGGTCTCCCCGACGGAAGGTCACCGGACATCCCCACGCTGTTGATTCAGCGTTGAGATCTCCAGCAACGAGGACAGGGCGAGGGTGGTTCCTATGAACAAGCGCCTCGAGTTCACCCATGAATGCCTCGAACTCACTGAGCGGACGGTTGGGTGAGAAGTATACTCCAATCACAACCAAGTCACCCAGCTGAGCCGAAACCATTCCATGGCCGCGCACGACACATGTTGGAGGCGAAGAAGTCGCAGAAGACACGATCGCGACCACACCATCTAGGTCCCCCGACCAGTTGTCCCTAGGGGGGATGAAATACGGCTCAGTGACCACCGTTACGTCTATCAACCACTGCGCTATGCTCTGAAACAAGAGGTCCTGAGCTCTAGTACAGTGGTTGATATTCGCCAGGAGAAACTTGAGGGCCATTATTATAAGATGGCCCCTGTCTCCATCTCCTCGGCATCCTGAGCCGTACGGGCAGGCTGTGTCTGGGCCGTAGCCGCGGACACAACCCGCCTCCCCACTTTCTTGGTGCGCGCGTTCGGGCATGCCGCACTCCCGACCCGGTGTCCCGCAGCTTTGCCAGCCTCAGCACAGAGCACGCAGCTGGAAGCCGCGGCTGTGCACTGGGCGGCCTTATGGCCTGGCTTGCCGCAGCGGTAACAGAGCGAGCTCCTGTCTACCTCTGCAGTGCATCTCTGGCTGACATGGCCCACCTCAAGGCAGCGATAGCACTGCATGGGCCTAGTCGGTAACAGTTTGATCTGCGCCGACGCCCATCCGACCAGGAGCCGCCTACCGCTGGTCAGCCGTTTGGCCGCCGCAACGGGACACCGTACCCAGGCTGTCCGAGTGCCAGCGTGGTCCTCTCGGATTTCTCCGACCTTCACGTCGGCCTCGGAACACTCACCAACCCGGGCGATGGCAGCACACACCAGGTCAGGAGTAGCCGAGTCGCACAACCCAAGCACGCGCAGCTCCGCACATTTCTTAGGGCGGGACACCTCTGCCATAAGGGGGTCCACCACCTCTTTTAATTTGGCGGCCAGAGCGTCGGCCTTGCCGTCCTTTTCGGCACCCGAAATTTCAATGATACGGGCGCCGGTCGCCGCTCGCTTCAATTTGACCCCGGAGATGCCCAACTCTCCGATGTTTATGGTCCGTTGGGCCATTGCCATCACCTGGGCATAGGTGGTCCCCCGTTTCTCAGCTTCAGGCTGTATTTTTAAGACAATAGCAGCCGAGCGCGGGGGCCTCAGCTTAGGCAGAGGCCTTTGGTTGGGCTTCTGCTTGGGCACAGTCGAGGCAGGAGTGGCCGTAGGGCCGACAGTTGCTTTATTCTTTGCGCCACGTCTAACCACCTCTGACCAGCCCGCATCTGTGGACACTGGGGGAGGAGGTGGAGCACGTGGGGCGGGCCGGGACGTGGGCTTCTTACCTGACGCTGCCTGAGGCACCGCTGCCTTACTGGCAGGCCGTGGCGCTGGAGGGGCCGCAGCCGAAGAGGTGGACGGCCTTGGATCAGGTGGCGGGGGCACGCTAGCTTTCACCTTCCTTTTGTTTTTCCGCCCTTTTTTGCCCTTTTTGGACTCGGGGGCGGGTAAGGGTGGAGATTTCAGCCACTGTGCAATTTTGCCAGATGGCACAGTGGGGGGCTCCTCATCTGAGTCGGACAGCATGTCTGACTGCACTGCTGCTGCGGCGGCTGCAATATGCCTGTCAGCAGCCAAAGGAGGTCGCCGTTTAGGTTCCGGCAGGAGACGGCCCTGTAAGCCCTCAAAGCGGGCGTCGAGGACAGGGCCTATTGTGTTTAGGATGAGGCGCTTTTGCGCCTCGTCAGTCTCCTGCCGCGTCTCCTCCGCTGCTGGTGCAGCCCGCGCGGATCGCTCCATCGCAGCCCGCAGCTCCGCCATCTCGCGCTCCAGCGCCGCAACTTTTTCCTCCAGGCGTTTATTCGCGGCCTGGAGCCTTTCTGTCTCTTCAGTAGCGGTCCTTTTACCAAGGGCCGCCACAACTTCTTCAATGGAGGTGGCAGCCTCCTTAAGTCCCTTTACAAAAGTACCCTTAAGGTTGCCAGAGCTGGTGGCAATATGCCTGATGACTTGGATTTGGGCATCAGCCTGGTCCTTAAGGGCACACGCCAAACGACCCTCATCAGGAGGGCAACCCGTGTCCGTTACTTTTTTGGCCGCCGCCCGTTTAGCCATATCAGCCACGAGCTTTTCGGCCTCCTCTCGTCGTGCCGCCGCCAGTTGTCTTCTGGCCTCGGCAGACACGGGTGTTGCTTTGGGGCGTCCGCTCTTTTTTCCGGCCGGCCTGGCATGCACCTTGGGCGCAGTGTCCGAATCCGAGCCGGAATTTTTATTATGCCCCCTTTTACGGGGCCGGGATCCAACCCCGCCACCAGCAACGCTCTCCATGCTCATCCAGGATGCGTCTGAGAGCGAGCCGGCTTCTGTTTGAGCCCCAATAGGAGCATCTCTACCTCCTTTTTCCTCCAACATCGGCATAACATCGGTGTCCGTTGTGGGTGTGCTAAGGTCGTGTTTACGAAGATCGGCGGATTGCCGACCTACGAGGCTGCTGCTGCCCCCCTCAGAGTACGTGGGGCTGCCCTCTGCCGTGGCAGAGGGGTGGGATTCTCCCTTACGGGTACCCACCTGAGGACAATGTTCACAACTAGCCTTATTCATATTTTCTCTTTTATTAGGGGTGAGCTCCCCTTTTGGCTGCTCTTAGTCTGATCCTTCACCCCGAGACTTTCGGTATGAGTAACTCTGCCGTATAGCCTCAGGGATCATTAGGACACACAAGCCCCCCCACCACGACAAGGTGGCAGCCCCCGGGGGGGAACCTAACCTAACCTAACCTAACCTAACCTAACCTAACCTAACCCATAGCCATTATACACTTTTACACTTTTTGTTTTTTGACTATATATTCAAGACTTAACGTTTTCGTTATTTTAATTTTATTTTATTTCTTCCCCTTTTTAAATTATAACGAATCCCCTGGCAATCGCATAAAATGTATGCCGCAAACCGGACCCCAATCAAAAAGAGCGCTGACAAAGTTAGTCCCCAAAAATCGCCAATAACCATGGATAGGGCAGGTCCCTCCGAACCCAAGCGTAATGTGCGGAGGAGTATTGGCGAATGGGAGACTGGGATAGTAGCAGAGGCTGCTAACCCTACAACAACGCGAAGAGAATCCGGAAGGGCCGATCCCCCTATAGTACCAACGCAGTCAAAGCATAAATTCCCCAACAAGCTAGCAGAGGCAAAGGCCTGCTTAATCAAAGCAAAAACGCTGTTGGGTGAATCGCGGAATATAAAGGCTGAGATTAAGACAGGGGTGACACAAGCCCTAGAAAGGCTTTACCAAATTGTAAGGGAGGGATCAGAGCCAAAGGGAATCTCCGTACAATTAACAGAAGGTCCGGTAAGGAAAGAACAACAATTGGCGACCGCCACAGAACAACTGACAGTGACGGCGCAGACAGAAACAATGGAGGGGCTCATTAAAACTATAAAAGAACACAAGAAACAAATGGAAGACCTAAAGAGCCATACTTCAGCCCTATCTGCGGAACTGAAACAGATCCCAAAATTTGACAGCAGCGAACAAGAACAACTAAAGGTGGAGGTGACTCAAATTATGAGGTCAATAGCCGACCTTAAGAATAGTCTAGATACTCCAGCCACACCGCGACCTACCTATGTGGAGGCAGTCCAACGGCCGAAGTCACTGGCACCCTTGCACACCATTATAGTTACGTCAGACAACAAAGAGGACACCAGCAACGATCTTATGGTAAAAATTAGGAGTGCAGTGGATGCCAAGAACAGTGGAATCCGCATAGATAGGTTGCGAAAAGCGAAGGACCAAAAGGTCGTAATAAGCTGCCACAATAAAGAAGAACTGACAAAAGTTAGTGATGCGGCGAGGACCAACAACCTCCAGGTGAAGGAGGCCAAGCATAAGGACCCACTAATCATAGTAAGGGATGTCTTGGCCATCCAAACCGATGACGAGGTTGTACAAGCACTGAGGAAACAGAATAGTCAACTCCTGAAAGGTGTACCAGAACAAGAGGATAGGGTTGTTGTCAAATATAGAAAAAAGGCGAGAAACCCACATACAACACACATAATTATGCAAGTGTCCCCCAGTATATGGCAAAGCCTGACCACTGCGGGCCGAATACATATCGACCTGCAGAGAGTGCGAGTGGAGGATCAGTCGCCGCTCATACAGTGCTCGCTGTGTCTGGGGTATGGGCACACAAGGCGCCTATGTACCAACACAGTAGAGAAATGCAGCCACTGTGGCGGGCCACACATGATTGCGGAATGCCCCGACCGAACCATGGGCATTGCCCCACAGTGCTGCAACTGTAGTCAAGCAAAGCTCACCGAGATCGACCATAACGCATTCGATCAGGTATGCCCCATCAGGCGGAAATGGGACGCATTGGCTCGAGCGACAACGGCGTATTGCTAAGGGCGACCCAAGAAAACAAAGGGTAACAAACACCAACACTCCATGCACTATGATCTATAAGGTGATGCAGGCCAACTTACAGCGAAAAAACCTGGCCACATCTGAGATCTTCATTGAAGCCATAAAACGGAAAACCGCCATCATCCTGCTCCAGGAACCCTACGTGGGCAGCTCAAAGAGTATGAGAAATTATGCAGGAATAAGGACTTTCCAAAACGCCAATCCCGGAGAAGGAACTATTAAGGCAGCTATTGCCGTACTCGATCAGGACCTGAAAATCAGGCAGTTCCCGCACCTCTCCACGAATAACATCTTAGTGGTAGGGATTGAAACCAGGGCATGGGAGATGGTTGCCATCTCGTACTACTTTGAGCCTGAACAACCCATCGGGCCATACCTGGAGCAGTTAAAGAAGATCCAAAAGGAACTGAAGCCAAAATTATTAGTGATGGGTGGCGACGCCAATGCCAAAAACACCTGGTGGGGCAGTAGCATAATTGACCATAGAGGGGAGGATATGATTGGAACCATCGAAGAAATGGGACTGCAGGTTCTTAATGAAGGGGACGTACCCACATACGACACCATTAGAGGTGAAAGACGATATACAAGTAACATTGACGTAACGGCTTGCACAAGCGAAATGCTTAATTTGGTGGAAGACTGGCGAGTAGACGAAAAGGTTACGAGCTCAGACCACAATACGATAACCTTTAACATCCGTCTAACTAGATCAGAGGGAATGAGCATCCAGAGGACCACTAGAACCTTCAACACAAAAAAAGCTAATTGGATTCAGTTTAGTAATAAACTGAAACAATTAAAACAAGAAATGGCGATAACGAAGGAGAAAGTGGACAGTATAGCGAACCAAAGGGATTTGGACTCCCTTACGGAGGAGTTCTCGAGCATGATAAAACGAACATGTGAGGAGACCCTACGAAAAAGGAAGTCCAAAGAAAAACTATCCCTACCCTGGATGACTCAAGAACTCTTCCAAATGAAGAAAGAAGTCCTCACCTTCAAACGCCGAATTCGCTGTGCAGCCGTGGTTAGGAGAACAAAGGTCGTCAATGAGTACCTGCAGAAGAAGGAAGAATATGAGGGAAAAGTCAAACAGGCCCAAATTGAGAGTTGGAAGAAGTTTTGCACTAAGCAAGACAAAGAGGGAGTATGGGAGGGTATCTACAGGGTAATAGGACGGACCGCCAAACGCCACGAGGATCTTCCACTGGTAAAAGACGGGAAAACTTTGGATCCAGGGGACTCGGTAAAACTATTGACGGAGTCATTCTATCCGGATGACTCCAGCGAAGGAGAAACGGCAGAACACGAGAGAATAAGAGACTTGGCCGAGCGCGTCAATAGCCAGACCACCGATGAGAACCTGGATCCACCATTCACAATGGAGGAACTTAGATCTGTTTTGGCAAGTTTCAACCCAAAAAAGGCCCCAGGATCAGACGGCTTTACAGCTGACATCTGCGAGAGGGTAATATCTGGTGACCCGGAATTTTTCCTATCACTGGTAAACAAATGCCTGCAACTGGAGCACTTTCCAACTATTTGGAAAGATGCAACGGTCGTTGTCCTACGTAAGCCTGGGAAGGATGACTACACAAGCCCCAAGGCTTATAGGCCAATAGGATTGTTACCAGTGATGGGAAAAATACTGGAGAAACTGATAGTAGGTAGGCTGAAATGGCACATTCTTCCTAGGATAAGTACTCGCCAATACGGATTCATGCCCCAAAGAAGCACCGAGGATGCCCTCTATGACCTCGTGAATCATATACGCCGAAAGGTAGAAGCAAAGAAGATTGTTACCATCATATCACTGGACATAGAGGGTGCCTTCGATAATGCATGGTGGCCCGCAATCAGAGTCCGATTGGCTGAGGAAAGGTGTCCTCTTAATATAAGAAGAGTGCTGGACAGCTACCTACGAGACAGGAAAGTCACAGTTAGATACGCGGATGAACAGTACTCCAAAAATACGTCTAAAGGATGTGTACAGGGGTCGATTGGCGGTCCTATCCTGTGGAATCTATTTCTAGACCCACTCATTAAAGGTCTTGAGAAAAGGGGTGATTACTGTCAGGCCTTTGCGGACGATGTAGTCCTCGTGTTTGAAGGAAACACGGCCCTCGAAATACAGACGCAGGCAAACGCCGCCCTCGCCTATGTTCGGAGTTGGGGCAGCGATAATAAGTTAAATTTTGGGCCATCTAAGACCAAGGCAATGGTCATTACAAGAAAACTTAAGTTCGACGTCCCGATTCTGAGGATGGGAGGGGTCGGAGTTGGCATGTCTGATAGTATCAAAATCCTGGAGCTCCATATAGATAACAAGCTGACCTTCAATAAACACGTCACCGAACAGTGTAAGAAGGCAGCTGATATCTATAAACAACTTGCTAGAGCAGCCAGGATTAGCTGGGGACTCCATCCAGAAGTTATTCGCCAAATATACACTGCAGCAGTAGAGCCAATTATAATGTATGCCTCTAGCGTCTGGGCACCAGCGACTAGGAAATTAGGGGTGCAGAAACAACTTAACAGTGTGCAGCGGGGTTTCGCGCAAAAGTTGACTAGAGCGTACAGGACGGTCTCCTTGAACTCTGCCCTGGTTCTTTCTGGGCTGCTTCCGCTGGACCTTCGGGTTAGAGAAGCTGCGGCACTCTATGAGACCAAGCGCGGGATACCCAGGATGGAACTAGGGGATAGAGAAGTGGAGCGAGTCACTGCATATGACAAAATACCCCATCCGGCAGAACATATGAGCCTGGAGTTCATAAACCTGATAAACCAAGAGCAGGTAAATTGCCAAAACGTCCAAGCAATTAGGATATTCACAGATGGCAGCAAGATTGACGGTAAAGTCGGGGCGGCTCTTTCTATATGGAACAGAGAAGAAGAGATAAAAGCCGTCAAACTTAGTCTGCCACCGTATTGCACTGTTTATCAGGCAGAACTCCTGGCCATATGCAAATCAACCGAGATTATCTTGGAACGTCAGGATAATTGTTTTGGCATATACAGTGACTCAAGATCCGCCTTAGAGACCGTCGTTAACAACGCAACAAAGCACCAACTAGCCTTTAAGTCGCGTGCCAACATAAAGACGGCCACATCCCAGGGAAAGAACATATCCTTGTTCTGGATAAAGGCCCATGCCGGCCTGGAAGGCAATGAAAGAGCGGATGAGCTAGCAAAAGATGCAGCTCTCAAAATGAAAGTTAGACCAGCTTACGACCTATGTCCGGTCTCATTCGTCAAACGAAGGATTAGGGAGGGATCGCTTGACGAATGGAACCAGAGATACAAGAAATCCGAAACAGCGGCAACAACAAAACTGTATTTCCCAGACGCAGTGGAGGCATATAGGATAATAAGGAAACTGGAACTAACGGGTACATTAACCCAGATATTAACGGGACATGGAGGTTTTGCCCACTACCTAAATAGGTTCGGATGCAAAGATAGCCCCTCGTGCATTTGTGACCCAGAAACCGAGGAAACGATAGTGCACCTCTTGCTTGACTGCCCCTCCAATTCGACCCTACGATATGACTTAGAATGCAAATTACAGACAGCACTGAATAAAAATAACATTCGTGAAATAATAGGCGACAAAAGCAAAAGAGATACATTTTTTAAATATTCCGTTGAAGTAGCAAATAGAGCAATAAAAAGAAATAAGTGAGTAATATAAGATATGATCATTATATATAGTGTATTATATGTAATGTATGCATATAATTATAAGTAAATTAAACCATGTGTAAATAGTTAAGGAAGAAATGTTATAGAATAAGCAAAGTTAGAAATATTATTAAGGGCTAAAATTATTACTAACTTGTAAATTATCTTAGCTTTTGTTAAAGTAGACCTAGAAGTAAATGTTATTAGAAGTAGGAAATACTTAAACTAGAATATAAGATTTTGTAATAAAATTAAGTAAAATACAGAAAATTATATAAAAATATTAAATAAGCAAAATATATAAAAGTAAAAATGTATAAGTAGAAAATAAGGTATAGTTGATAAATAGCTATAATATTACGATGGTTCCAAACCTTGTATTAAACTAAGTCTGTGTTCTTTAAATAATTTAGATAGACAAGGGCCCTGACGACTTAAGTCAGGGGAGGATTATTTATAAAAAAAAAAAAAAAAAAAAAAAAAAAAAAAAAAAAAAAACCTAACCTAACCCAAGAGAGGAACCCCCCCTCTTAAACACCACCCCCCCCACCCCGCACCCCTGCGACACCCCCTAAACACACCCCTGTCACCACCCCCACCCCCCCCCTTCCCAAAAATTTTTACCCCCCCAAAGTCGCTCCCACGAAACACCCCCCCCCCCCCCCCCCCCCCCCCCCCGAAAAAAAAAATTTACCTCACCCCCGCGAGCCATATCTCCTGAACCGTAAGAGATAGGGTACCCGAGTTTGGGTTCAAACAACTCGGGAGGAGATTTCCCATCTTTTGGCTCCAGCGGAATCCCCAAAATCCCCCCCCTCTTTACTCCTCACCCCCCCGGGTGTTAACTTTTGATCCAGACGAGGTAGCATACCCGAGTTTGGGCTCAAAAAACTCGGAAAAGGATTCTCTACCATCACCATCAGACAGAATCTTGCTATCCCGCCACGCACGAATATATCACGGAAGAAACCGAGGTTTACTCCGGCAGGAACACCTAAGCCGCAATACAGGACCTAAACATCACAATAGAATTAAAATAGAATAAGTACATAGATTTAACTAATTTAATCTCACTAATTTACAATTAACATGTCAGCATCAGCAAAGAACGTGAAATCCTCCTCGGAGGCCGCATCACAAATGTCGGCAGCGGCGACAAAGCGTGCCCCCGTAAGACCCCCAAGGTCCCTTAGGGAGAAAGTCCTCGTGAAGGCGTCGACGGCCAGATCGTCAGTTAGCGAGGACTCAACCGAGTTGCCGCCGCAACCAACAACACCGACGGAAGTCTCCGAAGGCTCCAAGAACCCGGCTCTCGACAGAGTGGCGTCGTGGGAGACGGCCGACCTCCCCCCCCGCCCAATAGAGTCAGATGATGATTTCTCGGATACGTCCATTGCCTCCGAGGCGCAACACCAAGGACGTCCGAGCATCATAAGAACCACTCACAAACGGAGGGGGGTCGAGATGGACCTCGCGACCAAACTGGCCAACGAGCAGCTCCAGAGGGCTAAGGATGCACTAGAGGCTGCAGGCAATATGAAGAGGGAATGTAAAATCATCACGTTGGAATGCCTGCAGACAATGTACGAAACAGTGTTAGCTTTGTCAGACTCCAGGTCACGGCACAAGTTCAACCTGGAGAAGGAACGAACACGCCACGCCCATGAACTCGTCAGGGTGGAAAGAGCCCACAGCAAAGTTATGGCAGAAACCATCAAAGCCCTGACTGAGGAAATGAGGCAGGCCCGCAACGACATCGGCGGGAACCTGGAGGAGACGAAAGCTATTAGGAGTTGGTTAGGCTATGAAACACAAGAGCCGTATAGCCAGATAAAGACCCTGGCAATTACGGTTCAAAGAATCGAACTGGCTTTAAAGGAGACCCTAGTTGTGGCCAAGAAAAATCTAGATGAAAAGAGGCCCCAAGACCTAGAGCCTCTAATGGAGAGTCACGAGAAACTAAGAACGAGCGTGACCTCCATCTCGGCACAATTAGACGTCCTCAGGAGGGACCTTGAAAAAATCAAAGCCAGTTCCGATGTCCTCCTAGCCAAAAACAAACAGCTGGAGGAAAAAGTAGCCAACCCTCCCCAAGACCTCCGAGAACCCCCTAAGGAGTTGCAGGAGATAAAACAAAAGCTAGACCACATGGAACATAAAATAACAGAAACCCCAAAAACGACCCCGCCACAAAATATACACGAGCATCTGCAGCCAATCACCGAGCGCCTAGAAATAATGTCCTCAGAACTGAGGACAATGAGAGAGCTGAAAGAAAAATTGCCACCCCCGGCTCTCAGCATAGGCACAGAGATAGCCATAAAAGAACTGGCTAAGGCATCGACGACAACGAAGCCAACCTATGCTAAGGCGCTCGCCAAGCCCGCACCGCCAAAGCCCAGCCCAAATCACACCCTGATAGTGTCTTCGACCGACCCTCAAAAGACGGGAGAAAATGTCATAGAAACTATCAGGGTGGCACTGGACCTAAGGAAAACAGGAGCCAAGGTGGATCGGGTGAGGAAGGGCAAAAACCAGAAGGTGATCTTGAGCTGCAGAACAAAGGAAGACCTGTCTCTGATACATAGCAGAGTGGCAGCGGACAAGGACCTAAAGGTCGAAGTGGCTAAAACAAATAACCCACTAGCCAAGATAAAAGACGTCATGGCCTATCACACTGACGAAGAAATTGTGGAACACCTCATCGCTCAAAATAAACACATACTGAGCGACGTCAGTGAGAAGGACATGACCATCCGCGTCCGCTATAGAAAAAAAGCGAGGAATCCGCTAGAATGCCACCCAATTCTGGAGCTCTCCCCGATACTTCATAAGAAATTCACGGAGGCCGGCAACATCTACATCGGCCTCCAAAGAAGACCAATCGTGGACCAATCCCCGTTGGTACAATGCAGCAGGTGCTTGGGCTATGGCCACACAAGGGCCATATGCAAGGAAAAAGACCAAGCATGCAGCTACTGCGGGGAAACCCACGCGTGGGAGAAATGCCCGAGCAGGCTACAGCAGAGAGCACCAGCCTGCATAAACTGTCGCCGGGCAAACGGGAAGAGCGAAGGAGCTCACCAGGCATTCAGCGATGAATGTCCTGAGAGAGCAAAATGGGATGCAATAGCGCGGTCTCGCATCACATACTGCTAAGGGCACCCAGGGACAAAGGTCTCCCACGAACGATCACGACAGACCAAGCCTGCGGATAATCCAAGCCAATCTGCAGAGATCTAAGCTGGCGACAGCTGAACTGGTTCAAGCCGCAAAAAAGAGGGGCACCCACATCGCCCTCGTCCAAGAACCGTACGTGGGGAAGGAGGGTACGGTCGGACAGTATCCGGGGACAAAGGTCATCCAGTGTTCCCAAAACAGGCAAAAACCAGTGAAGGCAGCGATACTCGTATTCGGAGAACAGCTGGAAATCATCCACGATCCCCAGCTGGTCACCGAAACTGAGGCGGCAGCCCTCATAACAGCGGGTCAGCTTAAGATAGGAATGGTGTCGGTTTACTTCGAGGGAGACCAAGATATAGAACCATACCTGGCGCGCACACGAACTGCATGCCAGGGGCTCAAAACACCGAATATCATTGTGGCGGGTGACGTAAACGCCTGGAGTTACTGGTGGGGAAGCAGCCACGAAAATCCGAGAGGGACTGCCTACAGCACCTTCCTCAATGACATGGAGCTAGAGGTCCTCAACACCGGGAGAACACCAACCTTCGAAACCTATAGGGGCGATAGACTGTTCACCAGTATAGTGGACGTAACGGCTTGCAGTCAATCGCTCCTAGGTAGAGTGGAGGACTGGAGGGTGAACGGAGACATTACAACCTCGGACCACAACGCCATAACATTCGCGGTGCGCCTGGATGCGACACTAAAACCAACAAGGGTCGCAACCACGCGCACATATAATACGAAGAAGGCAAAATGGTCCGAATTCCGATCACACTTCAAGACACTCCTAGGGGACAACAACATCACCCCAAACACCATCAACGAAGGAAAATCTCCTGACGACCTAGAGACCATGATCACGGCATATACATCGGCCATACAGGAAGCGTGCGAGGCAGCGATACCCAAGATAGGGCCTTGGAAGGGGAATGCAAGACTGCCTTGGTGGTCAAAGACCCTAGAAGAGGCCCTAAGAGACACCAATCGGAAGAAACGCAGAATTAGGAACGCTGCGCCCCACCGCAGAGAGATGGTAATTCAGGAGTATTTGAAGGCAAAGGAAGCATACACGCAAATGGCACAGGATGCGCAAACTAAGAGCTGGAAGGAATTTTGCACCACACAGGAGAGGGAGAGCATGTGGGACGGGATCTACAGGGTCATAAGAAGAACGTCGAGGAGGAAAGAAGACCTACTGCTGCAGGACGCCAGCGGTCAAACGCTGACCCCTAACGAATCAGCAGAACTCCTCGCTAATACGTTCTACCCAGAGGACTCCACAGTAAAAGATGACCAGTACCACATGCAACTCCGAAGGCTAACGGAGGAACAACTAGGAACACCAGGGCAACTGTCAGCGGATGACCCAAAATTCACTTCAGCGGAACTCGAGCTGGTGCTGAAGTCACTAAACCCCAAAAAGGCCCCAGGGAGCGATGGGTTGACCGCAGACATATGCACAGTGGCAATAAACTGCGACAGGGAAGTGTTTATGGCTATAGCGAATAAATGCTTAGAGCAAATGCACTTCCCCAAGCAATGGAAAACCGCCCATGTTGTCATCCTCCGCAAGCCGGGGAAGGACGACTACACCAAGCCAAAGTCGTACCGACCTATCGGCCTACTCTCAGTCATGGGTAAAATCATAGAGAAACTCATGGTAGGCCGAATCCAGTGGCACATCCTTCCAACTCTTAATAAAGCGCAATATGGCTTCCAGCCCCAGCGCGGAACCGAGGACGCCCTCTATGACCTTATGGTGCATGTACGATCCGAAGTGGACAACAAGAAGATCGTACTAATGGTATCATTGGACATAGAGGGTGCCTTCGACAACGCGTGGTGGCCCGCTCTAAAACACCAATTAATAAAAAGGAAATGCCCAAGAAACCTATACGCAATGGTCAGCTCGTACCTCAAAGACCGCAAGGTCAAAGTCAATTATGCCGGGGCGTCGTATGAAAAAGAAACGACGAAAGGATGTGTTCAGGGATCCATTGGAGGACCAACTTTCTGGAACATAATCCTGGACCCACTCCTCAACCACCTAACCGGCAATGAGGTATACTGCCAAGCGTTCGCGGACGACATCGTACTAGTGTTCTCAAGTGCCAAAATTGAGACCTTAGAAAGCGTAGCCAACAAAGCGCTGACAGATGTAGTCAGATGGGGGTCAAGAAACAAGCTCAGTTTCGCAGCGCAAAAGACCAACGCGCTGCTCATCACAAAGAAACTGAAGTACGACCTCCCAAAGCTCTATATGTCGGGCACCCGACTACATTTGGTCAAGGAGATGAAACTCCTCGGTCTCATAATAGACAACAAGCTCACCTTCAAATCGCACGTGGCTGCAACATGCAAGAAAGCAGCAGACATATACAAACAACTAGCGTGCGCAGCGAAGGTGACTTGGGGCCTGAACACAGAGATAGTACGAACCATCTACGTAGCGGTAATAGAACCGATAGTGACATATGCCTCCAGCGTATGGTCCCAGGCAACAGACCTCCAAATGAATAAAAACCAGTTGGAGGCGCTGCAAAGGGGCTTTGCTCAAAAGACCTGCAAGGCATACAGAACTGTGTCACTTACCGCCGCACTCGTCCTTTCTGGGCTACTTCCTTTAGACCTCAGGATCCAAGAAGCAGCAAGCTTGTTTAAGGCAAAAAAGAACATCTCAACAGACTACCTACCACCAGGAAGAAAACTGGAACGCGCTGTGAGGCACGAAGACCTACCTCACCCCTCTGCACTCACCACCATCAAATATAAAGTGCTAGAGAGCGTAGATCCCGAAACCCTAGCCACCAATCACATAGTCGGACACCAGATCTATACCGACGGCAGCAAGATAGAAGGTAAGACTGGTGCTGCCTTGACATGGTGGAAGGATGGGAAAGAAACCAGTTTTTCGACCTTTAGTCTGGATCCCTCCTGCACAGTGTTCCAAGCCGAGTTGTACGCCCTGCACAAGGCTGTGGAACAAGCGGTTTCGAGCGGCATGAAGGAAATAAACATCATGAGCGACTCAAGATCTTCGCTGGAACTGCTCGAAAACCCCAGACCATCTCATCCCCTGGCCAAAGAAATAAAAGACAATATCAGGGGACTCAGGAGGGACGGTAAATATGTTCGGCTGTTCTGGATCAGAGCTCACGTCGGGACCGCCGGAAACGAAAGGGCAGACGAACTGGCAAAAACGGCCGCCAAGAACACGTCCGAAACACCAGACTACGCAGAAATACCGTTGTCCTATGTCAAAAGAAAGATCAGAGAGGAGACGATCCTCAGATGGCAGGATCGCTACACCACCTCAACCACTGGGTCAACCACGAAGACCTTCTTCCCGGATGTGGGCCAAGCCTACCCAATCATAAGGAAGACAAGGTTGACACAGATTCAGGTGCAAGCCTTGACAGGACACGGTGGCATGGGAGAATATTTGCACCGGTTCAAGTTGAAAGACAGCCCCGGATGCGAATGTGACCCGAGCGTTAGCGAAACAGTCTGGCACGTGATCTTGGAATGCCCCAGGTTTCTGGCGATCCGGATGGAGACCGAGGTCAAAGTTGGTGTTAAGCTGGAGAAGCCAATCCTGAGTGACATTTTGGCAACAGAGGAAAAAAGAAAATGCTTCCTAGAATACCTGGACTCCATCTTCCGGGTAGTTGCCAGAAGGAACTCCACATTATCGCAGACAGTAACAAACAACGCAGAAGTCCCGCGACCAAATGAGGACCACAACCCGCAACCGAGAATACCCCTCGATAACACCATGGCAGCATTTAGCAACTTGCTTCAAAATGCTGAACGAGGGGAACCAAAATTGAGAATCCGGGGAGTGGCACTCTTTATGGACAATAATGAAGAAAGGTTCGGCATAAGCTTCTGCAACACAAAATGCTCAGGCAGAGTGGCCATTTCACCTGGTCTAGCAGCTCTCCTGAATGGCAGCACTTTCAGGGCAACAATGAAGCGCAGCACATACAACGCGCTATCCGAAATCTCAGTGGCCAACAAGCGCTGCAAAATAGTGCGATCAAGAAACAAAACTATCGCACTATTCGAAGGGAGCGACAATGAGACCCAGTTCGCCCAAGCGTGCGCAGTGCTAATGAGACTAGGAGAACCAGGCGAAGAAGTGCCAAAGATAATAAGCCTGGATGCTATGGTGGTGGGTTATACAAAGGGCCGAGCGGAAGATCACGCAGGGAGCATCAAAGCCTCCGAAAAACACGAGGTCGTGGTGTACGAGGACCGGGGCGAAAACCTCAGTTTCCTCAAACCACGCCAAAGGTGCTCAACTTCCGCTCTAGACCCGGTGGACAGATGGGGACACCCCATAGCAAACCCAGAAGAACAAAGTGGCTCTGAAAGACTGCAACAAAGAAGAGCAGCTGAAAACATCTCAGCCGGACAGAAGCAAGCTGGACAGGAGAAAAAAGGAATGCTGTGTGCGATAATGAAGACGATAAACGCCGTCTCTCAGCAATTTCCAGGCAGAAAGAGACAACCGGAACATACAACACAACAGGAGTCTAGCAAAAGCACTCCTAGAAGTGATTCACAACCAAAGGCTACCACAACAAAAGCCGAAAAGGGGCTGGTCAATCCGCCTAATCTCCGGGACGCAAGGACCCCTCTGGACCACTTAATAAACGCATTTCTCGAGTTCAAGGCCATGACAGCAGCGACAACGGAGGACAATGTGAGGACCTGTGAAGACATCCTGCAGGCCTTTCTCCAAGACGACCGGAAGCTGCTGAAACTGAGACTCGAGAAATCAGAAGCTGCCATATACGACAACAACACTTCCCAAATCATAGTAGGAGAGGAAGAGGGAAGTCATATGGCAGCCTACTGCGCAACCAGAGGCTTCGTCGACAAAGACGAAGAGGAGAGTAGGCGGATCGGTCGAGAAAAATTCTGCACCCCTCCAAATGACCCCATTGTTGTGATTGCCCGATGCACCAGGATAATGTTAAATGACAGGATCCTGGCCATGGCGGACACCATACCCGAAGACAACTGGGAAATACCCAAATTATCATGGGTCAATGGGGTACCGGGCTGTGGTAAATCCACTTGGATTGTGAATCACTTCCGAGAGGGAAAAGATCTTATAATAACCAACACAACGGAGGCAGCGAGGGATCTCCAGGAGAGACTCACCCACCGTACCGGATCAGACACCCAAAAAAGGGTGCGCACAATGGCCTCAGTACTCGTGAATGGTTCGAAGAGGAAATACGAACGACTACTCGTCGATGAAGCCCTCATGAACCATTTCGGAGCCATTGTGATGGCAATAAAGCTCACCGGTGCGATGGATGTGTTGCTCATAGGAGATATTAACCAACTCCCATTTATAGAGCGCAACAACCTCTTTGAGCTGCTCTACAATCGCCCAAGTCGTTCGGTCGGAATAGGCCAAGAACTGTTGTGCACGTACAGGAACCCAGTGGACGTAGCGTACGCACTGAGCGAAGTCTACAGCGGAATTTACTCAGCTGCACCGCGCTTGAGATCCCTGCAGCTGAAGCGGTTCACGGATTCAACGATCCCAAAGACCCTCGAGAAAACTCTCTACTTGGTACACACCCAAGCCGAGAAAGAGAGTTTGAAGAGCGAGGGTTTCGGTAGTGGAGATGGATCGAGGATCCTGACCATACATGAAGCGCAGGGACTCACGTACGAGACGGTAGTGATCGTGCGCACGTCAACACAGCACCTGCAATTGCACAACAGTGTCCCCCACGCCGTCGTGGCAATATCGCGTCACACGATCAGCTGCACATACTACGCAGACAGCAGCAACGACGCCATAGCCCAGTTCATCCAAAGGGCTATGAATGCCACTGACGAGAAACTGGAGGACTATAACATCGCGATGGCAATTCGGAATAGGGACCCAAAGGCGATTGATTACGCCAACCACCTTAAGGCGTTGGCGGCCTCCGCGAAGGGAACAAAATAGGACATGTATTTTGTTAAAAAAAAAAAAAAAAAAAAAAATTAAACTTAAAAAAATAGGCTAAGATAATAAAAATAACATAACAACTTAGTGTAAAGTGTACTTAGTTATAAGAAAAATGTACTTAGTTGTAAGAAATGTAACAAGATAAGATAATAAAAATGTACTTAGTTGTAAGAAATGTAACAAGATAATATTGAATATTAAAAAAAAAAAAAAAAAAAAAAAAAAAAAAAAAAAAAAAAAAAAAATAACTAAAAAAAAAAAAATAATAATAATAATAATAACACCAAACTAACAAAATTAACAAAAAATAAAATAAGCGGTCCTGTAGTTTGTAAGTAAACCAAAATTGTAAAACCATCGCTGCCGCAGCTACTTGCCCGTGGGTACACGAAGTCTGTGAGCGGGTGGCTGCGACAGCGAATAAAGCGGAGCTAGTTAAAAAAATGTAATGAGCAAATAAAAATGCAATGTAAAAACAAAGGCACGGACGATCAGTCTGTGGAAACGTAGTTTCATTTAAAAAAAAAAAAAAAAAAAAAAAAAACCTAACCTAACCTAACCTAACCTAACCTAACCTAACCCAAACCTAACCTAACCCAAACCTAACCTAACCCAAACCTAACCTAACCCAAACCTAACCTAACATATAAGAAACTCCACAAGAAGAGATGAGTCGCCGGTATCAACGAGCGAGGACTCTGATCTGGAACATAAAGTAAACACTTAATAATAGGATAAACAAATCCTATTAATTAATTAAAAAAAAAAACAAAAAAAAACCTAACCTAACCCAAACCGAACCTAACCCAAACCTCATTAATATGATTTCATTTTGAGTAATAACAGTATTATATCGCATTGGTAATTTCCTGTATGTTTGAATTTAATAAATAATTAAATAAATATATAAATATAATAAATTTAAATCTTGGTCATTATAAAATTATAATAAAATTGCAGTTTTTCAATAAATAAAAGAATATAATATATAGATCAACATCGAAAGAGTTAAACTTAACTATTACCAATATTAAATTAATTATAAAATCGTTGATCAAAAGATTCCTTTACCCTACGTAACCAATACGAGGACACGACCAGATTATGCCTTTTAATTCTGAAACGATTGTGTTTATCACTATTTTACTTGAAGATTTATGATGGCGCAGCAGTGACTCTGTCATCGTTGAAGCAAGATTAAAAGTGTCACTGTCACTGTTTTGAATAGGTAGGTGCAATAGGCCAATAGTACGATATGTAAGGCTGACAGGCAACTCGCGACGATATTCAAAGTTTGAATCGTGACAAAACAGAATCAAGAAAATTCTGTCAGAAAATGTGTACGTGTCGGAGATCATTAAATGGAACGTCAAGCCGGGCCAGGCTTAGGTGTATTCGGATTGTGAAGATGGCAACACTATGCGAATTGACTACTGTCATTTGGACACGCGGTGACATGGCGGAAGAACCGAGGAAAGCTATTGACTTGCCAGCGACGAGCGGACTTCGGAATCAGCCTTCGAGCTGAGCAGACACCTAGAGAGAAGAATATCGTTACTTCGGTGACAGCCTTCAAGTTGAGTGGACGCCTGCAGTAGAGCTTAGTTACTTGAAGACGGAGCGTGACGTGTGAATTGCTCGGTTGTGTTGCAAACAATATTTGGAATCGGATATCAGATTGACGAGTAACAGGATCAGACGATTATGCGAGGCATGGGGTGACTGTGAGGGGCGTGTGGGAGGTCAGTGGACCGTCGGGCCATATTTGTTGGTTGTTACTCGGATAATTGAAGATAAACAGTCCTAATCGCGTATTTAATTATAACCAGTGTAAAACCTGTGTTAAAATGAGTTTCTGACTAAAGTGATGTAAACGCCCACTGTTGTTATTATTTCCCGAACCACCACTAACCAGTCCTTATTTGCGACATACGGAAAAATATGGAGGAAAAATCTAGAGACTATACGAAGAGAAACGGCTCAAAATATTCAGATTTTAAACAGTTCGGTGGTTTCTTACAAATAATAGTGGGGCTGGAAAATACCTTACCCAGTGAAAGTGGTAGATTCGGCTGCAGCGTCGTCGTCGGAGCTGCCTACTTGGTGACTGTGTGCGTTTAACCGGAGTCACGCAACGGAACACAATATGTATTCTTTTATCTTTTAACCTAATATTCCCTTTGTTGGTTGTACCCTACAACTCATTACATGAAGTGGCTCTCCACGAACTACTTAAAGTCCGCTGAAGCCCATCCCAATCCCTTGGTTGTTCAAGCGGCCACCTATGTCCCCAACAAGAACGCTTCGTCCTTGTTCAGGCGTCCTCGAAATGTGCTAGAAGACCCCGATGACGAATTCACGATCGCAAACGCTCCCTCACTCACACTCACACCACACAGACACACTACACGCACAGCGTCGCCGCCGGCGGCGACGAGGTCCTGTTTTCTGTACGGCCGCCACAAGGCATTCCCGCGTGAGCGGCCATCCTGTCCCGATGTCCTCCAACAGGCGACGTCCTAAGCCGAGGTCCGAACCCCACAGGGGGTGCCCTTAGGACGTCGCATGCCCCTACTGCTCGAGGTGTGGAGGATAACTCCCACCTCGCAAATATGTCTTCTCGGCTGAGCCTCTCCAGGCTCGTCCTCCTGTCCGCGTGAAGCTGTAAAGGCCACTAGGGCCAACAGCAACTATCCATTCGAAAAAAAAAATGTACCCTACAATACGTACTTTATAATAGTTTCCACCCCCTTAAATTAAATAAATAAAAAAATTAAACCTTAAATTCCTAGACTGTACAGACTGACGAATGACTCCTTCAGCATACCTATTATAGCTGGAGCTCACAGATTATTCTAGTCTTTCATTCAAGTATTATATGTATAAGTACATACATACATGCCATTTACGTGCCCGTTTTAAGGTTTATGTTGTAGGTCCCGCCGATCCCCCATGTTCAATACAGTCACTCTAACGAAACGTCAAACGAGCAGATGT
>CAWVQL010000355.1:0-31607 GCA_963932265.1 Thymelicus lineola
GAAAAAATGTAGGTTTTAAATGAATATGGTGGCGGAAATACGCCTACGGAATACGCTTCGATCCTATAGGGACTCTTGATTGGCACGGTTAGAACTACAACATACAAAAATTCAGAATTATTCCGCTAAAATCAAATATGACTATGGGGAGGGAGGTTAGCGCCCCAGGAAGGAGAACACACGCAATATGGGGGGTCGTGCCTATTGGGACTCTTGTTTGCCATGATTAGGACTACAACATACTAAAAATTTAGAATGATTCCGCAGAAATCGAATAAATAAATAGACTTTGGGGGAAAGTACCCCCTGGAGTGCAAAATACACATTTGGGGGGGTTGTGCCCATTGGGACTCTTGTTTGGCATGATTAGGAATACAACATACTAAACATTCAGAATGATTCCGCAGAAATCGAATAAATAAATAGACTTTGGGAGGAAAGTACCCCCTGGAGGACAAAATACACATTTGGGGGGGTTGTGCCCATTGGGACTCTTGTTTGGCATGATTAGGAATACAACATACTAAAAATTCAGAATGATTCCGCTGAAATCGAATAAATAGACTTTGGGGGGAAAGTGCCCCCTGGAGGAAAAAATACGCATTTGGGGGGGTCATGCCAATTGGGACTTTTGATCAGTACGGTTATGGCTACAACATACTAAAAATTCAGAATTAAGAATAAGAATTAATTAAGAAGAATTAAGAAGGGTCCTTTGAATTAAGAATCGTGTAATTGTAATAAAAGCGTGGGGTGAATGAGTAGAAGGATTATCATTTTGATAATATCTTAAAAAGCACCCCATGCTTTTATTACAATTACACAATTCTTAATTAAAATTTATTTTCTATTTTTTTTAGTTGGATTTTCTATAAAGTTGTGTTTTTTTAAACAATTATTTATTTTTTAATTTTTTAGTTTGATTTTTTGAAATGAAAGGAAAATTATTGTCTCACAATGATTATTGGAAAAAAAAATTAAATTAAAATATTTCAAGTATATACCCTATTTACTAAAAGAATCCTCTTTGGGAATAATTTTCTGAAATTAATAAGTAACTTCCATTGTCTCCGTGTGGTGCCGGGTCCACTTAGTAGAATAGCACCACTTCTACCTCTTCCTGGGATGACATAAAAGGCGACTAATAGGATATTCCAGGAGATGGGCAGCAGCGTTTTCCTGAGTACTATTAATATCTACTGCGGTCACCAACAGCGCGGTGACTATTGGCTATCACCGGGAGGGCAAACACCTGTCCCAAGGTGGTGTCGGGTTTCTCGTCCACAAGTCCCTCGTCGTACAGCTGGAATGTATCGAGTTGGGTTTATGGTGAAGAAATACCTTAAAAATAATATAATCGAATTCCAAGGAGTGTCAGATAGAATCGCCATTTTGAATATTAGGCTCCCGGATCAGGAACAAGTAACTTCAATTGTTCAGGTATATGCTCCAACCGAAATTGCCAAAGAAGAGATAAAAAATGAATTCTACTTCCAACTTAATAACACTATCACAAATTTGAATAATACTGTAATCATAATGGGAGACTTTAATGGCCAAATCGGAAAAAGGAAAACAAATGAAGACAAAATAATTGGACCTTATACTACTGGGAAAAGGAATGATAACGGACAAAAACTAGTAAATTAAGTAAAGTAAGTATTATTACAAACAAACCAAAATTAGTCGCAAATGTAGATGTTGTCAATCAACTAAACTATAATACCGATCATAGAATGCTCAGAGGCCAATTATACACATTAGAACCAAAAAAAATCAAGAAAAAACATTCATAAAAGGAAAAAACCATTAACATTACCAATACCTGAAAATATTTTAGATTCTTTGGAAACCAATTTAACAAAATTACAAAACATACAAGATATTCAAGGAAAATACGATGCCCTAGAAATAGAATTAAGACAAATAGAAAATAACATGATACAAAATAAACCGACGAAAGATAAAGTAGGATCAAAAGCCAGAAATTTAATTGAAAAAAGAAGGACTTCGTTTAAGGATAGAAAGACCAACAAACAGGAGATAGTAAGACTAAGCAAAGAAATAAACTTACAAATACGCAAACATAGACAGAACACAAGAACAGAAACAATCAACTTCTATATAGAAAAAACAGGTGGCGCTAATAAAGCTTGGCAATAACTGAGAGACAGGTCAGATTGGATAGAAAACATTACAAACCGAAGAACTAAAAGAAACAACACAAATAGGATCGAAATACTAAATATCGCAACAGATTATTACCGTGAACTATACAACGATAATGAAATATTGTCTGAACCATGGCAACCCACTATCCATGAGGACAAAACGAAGGAAGATATTCCAAATATAATGCGAGAAGAAGTCAGCAAAGCAATCAAATCACAAAAGAGAAGAAAAGCACCAGGTGAAGACGCCATATTTAACGAACTTTAAATAGGGACATCTTCCAAAACACTAAACATCATCACAGATTTATTCAACCAAATTTTATATACAGAATACATTCCTCATCAGTGGACTTCATCAAACATAATACTTATCCACAAAAAAGGAAAGAAAAATGATATAGCAAATTATAGACCTATTAGCCTGATGTCCAACTTATATAAAATATTTTCTAAGATCCTAATGGACCGAATAACAAATATTTTGGACGAAAATCAACCAAAGGAGCAAGCAGGTTTTCGAAGCGACTTTTCAACTCTCGACCATATCCACAGCATAAAACAGATTATCCAAAAATGCAATGAATATGGTATCAACTACTACCTAGCATTCGTAGACTACAATAAAGCGTTTGATTCACTTAATCACAAAAAAATATGGGAAGCCTTAGAAACACAAGGAGTAAACATAAAATATATACACCTCTTTAGCAATATCTACAGGAACATGAAAGCTAAAGTGCGAATAGAAAGAGTAGGTGAATATTTCTCTATAAAAAGAGGAGTTCGACAAGGAGACCCGATGTCACCCAAACTTTTCTCGGCAGTCCTTGAGTACGTATTCAGACGTCTCGAATGGAACAATTATGGACTAAATATTAACGGAGCACTACTAAATCACTTGAGATTTGCAGATGATTTGATACTTATTTCAGGCGACGCGAGAAGTCTTCAAGAAATGCTCGAAAAACTCATATTCGAAAGTGGAAATGTTGGACTGTCAATGAACACCTTAAAAACGAAATTAATGACCAACGCAGAAAAAAATCATATTGCAGTTAATGGTATACAAATAGAATACGTAGAAAAATACACGTACCTTGGTCAAATAATATCTCCAAAGGATCTAACAACTAAAGAGATCAACAATAGAATCAATCTGTCTTGGAAAAGATACTGGTCCCTAAAAGAAGTTATGAAAAACCCTGATATACCACTTAAATCTAAGAAAACAATATTTAACTCGTGTATCCTGCCCGTAATGACATATGGCTGTCAGACATGGAGCTTGACGGAAAGCAATCTACGTCAACTAAAGACCTGTCAACATAGTATGGAAAGGAGTATGCTTAATGTTAAACTAAGAAACAAAATGAAACTTAATACAATTCGAAAGCAAACTGGAGTTACAGATGTAACATATTGCATTAAAAAAAATAGTGATTATACTACATTACAAACTGTGATTATAATACATTACAAACTACATGGCGTTTTGGGACTGTCCAATGAATTTGAAACATAAAAGATCGACATTACATACGCAATCGACTTTAATACGCCTGTATAGAGTCCATATTACTGTGAGTTTACTGTAACCTAAATTCAAACAAATTTTGTTGAAAATCTCGTATTTCCTACTATAACATTGACTAAAGTTAGTATGTGTAATTTTTTAAGATAACATAATCAAATAAAGGTATTTTTATCAAGACACAAAAATGTTAAAGTCAGTAGATTTCTCCATACTAAATGGGCATTCTCCTTTAGGTTCTTTCTTTCTTTCTTTCTTTTTTTCTTTAAATATTGAATTGTCATCGGTCCTCAATAAGTCTACGAAGTTTGAAAGATTTTTTTTTTTAAATGAAAGTGAGGTTTTTTTCTTTCTTTCTTTCTTTTTTTTCTTTAAATATTGAATTGTCATCGGTCCTCGATAAGTCTACGAAGTTTGAAAGAAATCTGACCGTTTAAATTGGGTCAAAATCAAGTCCAAAGAGAAGTTACAAACAAACAAACATACAGGTGAAGCTAATATAAAAAAAGATTGTGTGGTTTTATGAAACCACGGTATAAGTGAAACTTTTTTTCGTATTGTAGACATTTAACTGAAAATTTTTGGATAAATATTCGATTTAGGGTATTAAAATGGCATCATCCTCGTTGATCAGTTTTCCGGACTGATTAACTGTGTCGTTGTTTATCAAAAGCAAGAAATAGCAACATAAGTATATACCTGGGCATCATCAGACCTTCAGAATGTATCATGTAGTAGCACCCGTACTCAATCAGATAAATGTTGAAAGCTAGGTCATCCTAAGTACTTCCGTTACTGAGAACCGATAAGTATATACCTGGTCATCATCAGACCTTCAGAATGTATCATGTAGTAGCACCCGTACTCAATCAGATAAATGTTGAAAGCTAGATCATCCTAAGTACTTCCGATACTGAGAACCGATAAATATATACCTGGTCATCATCAGACATTCAGAATGTATCATGTAGTAGCACCCGTACTCAATCAGATAAATGTTGAAAGCTAATCCTAAGTACTTCCGTTATTGAGAACCGATAAGTATATACCTGGTCATCATCAGACCTTCAGAATAAATCATGTAGTGGCACCCGTACTCAATCAGATAAATGTTGAAAGCTAGGTCATCCTAAGTACTTCCGTTATTGAGAACCGATAAGTATATACCTGGTCATCATCAGACCTTTAGAATGTATCATGTAGTGGCACCCGTACTCAATCAGATAAATGTTGAAAGCTAGGTCATCCTAAGTACTTCCGTTACTGAGAACCGATAAGTATATACCTGGTCATCATCAGACCTTCAGAATGTATCATGTAGTAGCACCCGTACTCAATCAGATAAATGTTGAAAGCTAATCCTAAGTACTTCCGTTATTGAGAACCGATAAGTATATACCTGGTCATCATCAGACCTTCAGAATAAATCATGTAGTGGCACCCGTACTCAATCAGATAAATGTTGAAAGCTAGGTCATCCTAAGTACTTCCGTTACTGAGTACTGATAAGTATATACCTGGTCATCATCAGACCTTCAGAATGTATCATGTAGTGGCACCCGTACTCAATCAGATAAATGTTGAAAGCTAGGTCATCCTAAGTACTTCCGTTACTGAGAACCGATAAGTATATACCTGGTCATCATCAGACCTTCAGAATGTATCATGTAGTAGCACCTGTACTCAATCAGATAAATGTTGAAAGCTAGATCATCCTAAGTACTTCCGATACTGAGAACCGATAAATATATACCTGGTCATCATCAGACATTCAGAATGTATCATGTAGTAGCACCCGTACTCAATCAGATAAATGTTGAAAGCTAATCCTAAGTACTTCCGTTATTGAGAACCGATAAGTATATACCTGGTCATCATCAGACCTTCAGAATAAATCATGTAGTGGCACCCGTACTCAATCAGATAAATGTTGAAAGCTAGGTCATCCTAAGTACTTCCGTTACTGAGAACCGATAAGTATATACCTGGTCATCATCAGACCTTCAGAATGTATCATGTAGTAGCACCCGTATTCAATCAGATAAATGTTGAAAGCTAGGTCATCCTAAGTACTTCCGTTACTGAGAACCGATAAGTATATACCTGGTCATCATCAAACCTTCAGAATGTATCATGTAGTAGCACCCGTACTCAATCAGATAAATGTTGAAAGCTAGGTCATCCTAAGTACTTCCGTTACTGAGTACTGATAAGTATATACCTGGTCATCATCAGACCTTCAGAATGTATTATGTAGTAGCACCCGTACTCAATCAGATAAATGTTGAAAGCTAGGTCATCCTAAGTACTTCCGTTACTGAGAACCGATAAGTATATACCTGATCATCATCAGACCTTCAGAATGTATCATGTAGTAGCACCCGTACTCAATCATATAAATGTTGAAAGCTAGGTCATCCTAAGTACTTTCGTTACTGAGAACCGATAAGTTAAGAACCGACCGTCACGCGACATGCGACACACATACCAAAAAGTTTGAGACGATGTAATAAAAGTTTCACTTAAAAAAATATAAAGCGTTTAATTACCAATTTAATGGTCTGAATAACAGGCCGAAATTATTGCATAACCTCAGGAGTGCGTTGTATAAGCTCTTGTTTTATTGCAGGAGTCAACCAAAGGCTGAGATGATGTTGATAAAATTATTTCGGTGGTTCGCAGATTGGCTTCAACCCATTAATGGCCCACTACTGGGCACGGGTCTCTCCTCTTGATTGAGCGGATTGGTGGAGGGGTTAGTGGCCAACCCCAGTGTCGGAAGTTTTCAAACCACCCGAGGGCCTCCGACATGGCTTAACGACTGTTATCTTATGGTTACAACCGGGACCGACGGCTTTACGTGCCCTCCGAAGCACAGAAACGCTCAAGAATTTTTTTCCACTAGCAGTCACCCATCCAACTACCGACCACGCCCGCTGTTGCTTAACTTTGTCGATCGCTTAGGATCGACGCAAGCTAGGCTATGAGCGATTAAGAAGAGTAAAAAAAATATTTTCAAAAAAAATATATTTTAATAATAGTTATTGATTCAATATAAATTGAATCACAACAGCTTGTTAGGGTATTATTAATTAAATAAGTAGCAAAATAAGTAGGTGTCCTTAAAAATTAAATTGCCTATGACTGTATTCGTCATGATCACTGAATTCGAATAAAATAACGAGTAAAGTTACAAAAACGGCAAAAGTAAATATACACTTCCAATATCATTTTAATGTATACATTTTGTATACATGTTATAGAAATTGTCATGGATAGTTAAAAATGATATTCGAAGTGTGAATTTATTTATGATTTTGGTTTGATTACATTAATGTGGAATAAACGTGTATACCTTATTTTGACATCGTTTAATGGTTACTTAATTTTGAACGAATTGTCGTTCACTTCTTTATGGATTGTTACAAGTTTAGATATTTTTGAAAACGTGACAATGTATATATATTATTGCACGTGACTGTACATAGCACCTACGACACAGGCAATCCTAGTTTGGGTCTATGAGTGTGTAGCGTTCTTATTATTATTAAACACTAATAACACGCTTTTTAAGTACACTAAAGGAAAAATTGTATAACTGCTATTTACCGGCAAGAGTTTCTCTTTCCGAACTGTTAAGCCAACCGTAAGAGTAGCAGTCAGGTTAAGAAGGGTTCTGAATGTTCTATCATACATCATAACTGAAAGCGTATATTATTCTCTCATCTGGAATGTTGTCCCCTATGTTGAGTGTAGTATCAGCTCATGCTTATCACAAATGTAATACACATCATCGAAACTAGAAATAAACCTACAACAACTTACAACTGATTTTTTTTACGCTAACACACTCATACCCCCGCAATAGGTTTTCACATGTACGACACATATAACACATCACAACAACAGCCATGACCCGAGTATATATATTTATTTGTCACAAATATCTGCCCCAGCCGGAATCAAACCCGGGACCCCTCGCTTCGCAGACAGGGTCGCTACCAACTAGGCGGATAAGAGGAAGTAGTCTAATTCAGCTCGGAAGATTTGACTCACACACATTAAGCTTGTGACAATACCTGATCATCACTGACAAAACCATCCTTCTACTTATTATTTTCCAAGTTGTCTTTTATTGCATAACAAAATATGAAATTATGATGTCGACGAAAGTTTTTCGATAATCTTACTTCATCTGGATTTGAATCATAAACAGAATTCTGATGTAGTTTTAAAATTATGCTGCTCATTAAAAGTAAGTAGGTACTCGTAAGGTTACCTACTAGCATATTTCAAAGCTCGCAAAGGTGTAAAAATTAAATTTCATATACCCATATATCTTACATTAATTTCAAATGTAACCGCATAATTCTGTATTAGTCTACTCACACGACGACGTGTGAAAAATTCGAAAAAATAACTTCTCTCACATAGGAAAGAAAATGGAGCAAATTGTCCCCTTTGGCCGTAACAAATTCTATTAGTGTCTGTTGCTTTGCAAAGTGACATTATTGAATAACTCGCGTTGTCGCCGGGTGTAAATGAAATAGAAGGAACCAATATTTATTATTGAATCGCGGTAGGAATTCAATGTTTGTTTCACGGGTGACATAGCCCAGAGGTCGAACGTTTTTCTAAATAAGTAGGTACATACTCTTCCCCTATTTCTTCGCTCCATCCTAATATATCCATCCTAATAGATTATAGTTGAGGAAGCAGTAGTTGTCTATGTACAATATATCCTATGATATATGTAGCTCTGAAGCCTGTTTGTTAGCGATAAGACCGCCTTTTATATAACAAGCCAGAAAAATTTCCTGGCTTGTTATATGATATTTTCTTTTTTGTAATATACTGGTCCCGACTGTTAATCCTTCTATGGTTTAGTTGTTCAGTTCAAACTACCGGGCTTATTTTTTTCTTTTTAGTCTTTTTAAGTAGTCCGGTTTTTTGTTTTCTTTAATAATCTTTTTTATTTTTATACTTTTTAGTTAGGATTCATTGACTTCTTTATTAGACGAAAAAATTCGCAATGTTGTCATTTCATTATGGGAGTTAATAAATTAGCCGAGTAGGTAAA
This sequence comes from Thymelicus lineola, assembly GCA_963932265.1. Lineage (NCBI taxonomy): Eukaryota > Metazoa > Arthropoda > Insecta > Lepidoptera > Hesperiidae > Thymelicus > Thymelicus lineola. The sequence continues at coordinate 8,786 of CAWVQL010000355.1, forward strand.
CCCTTAAGCGCGTCACACATGGCGAAGATACTATAACATTTTAGCTTAACATAAAATATCGCTCACTATACATTTTGTATGAACCATCACACACGGCTAAGATACGATAATATTTTCATATTACGCATGTTAAGATATCGAGCGATATGGACATTTTATGTTAAGATGCTTAATATATCGTAACATGCCATGTTAAGATCCAAAATATATCGTAAGCTCCTTACGCAGTGTGCACAATATTCGATGCAAAATGGAATGAAATATATTAATTTTACTTCTTCTTAGCAGTGTTGGTGTTGGCGGCTTAGAATACTGACCCCAATCCCGCGCCGGATGGGTGTCGTAAGAGGCGACTTAATCCGGCCCGCTGGTGGTAGGGCCCTCGGAGGGATTATATTGGTAGTATTGATTTTAATTGTTAATTAATACCATTATTACTATTATAATTTCTCCAGGGGTTCGCCTGGATAGCTACCACCAGCATGAGTCAGCCGCCAAACGACTCGTCGTGTTCCGGCTGGGGGCTTGAGAGCCAGTTCTTTCTTTCTTTTTCTTCTTTCTTTCCTGGCCGGCAACGCATCAGTGATGCCTTTGGTGTTGCTGATGCCCATGGGCGACGATAGCCACTTACCATAAGGTGGATCGTCAGCTCGTTTGCCGGATATTTTCATAAAAAAAACCTATTCTCTCTGTTTTTGTTGTTGGAACGAAGTTCCTTATCGCGCGTTGTGAAAGGGGGCCAGACGGAAAATTTCGACACTTTTTGATTTTGCGAATGACGACACTTTTTTTGAAGTGATTCAGTTAATTTTACAGAGATGGCGCTGTACAAACTAACTGCGTAACTATATAAGGTAAATGAAACTAAGTATCCATAACGAATTCAAAAAATTTAATAGTTTCCTTAAACTTACGTATGTTACAAGTATAAGTTGATAGCGTGATTCAGAATTAATTTACTAACGCCATCTATCCGCAACTAACCAAACTAAATATCTTAAGTCTGAACAGGCGCTGTACAACAATACAATACTTAAATCGAAAGGAACTTCGTTCCATCCAGGTGTCCCTTGACACCTCTCATGTTTTTGTTTTTATTATTAGTACGCAAAATATTGGAAACTATAAACTTTCCTTTGACTTTTTAAAATATATTTGAAACATTTTCGATGAAAAATCTTCGTAAAGATTAAACTCACCGCGGTCTTTCCTAAACTTTATATGATTAATTTCTACCCAAATTGTTCGGTAATGGCAACGTGCCGCAGAAATTTTTAAGTCATATTCGAAGTCAGAATCATCATCCGATGAGCTATCCAATAAATCTAATAGTAAGGCCGTATTATTAATATTAGACTATCCTGTATATAGATTGCGGGGAAATAACCCCAGTGTGACCCAGAGCTATTCGAGCGGATATAAATATTATCGTATCTTAGCCGTGTGCGATACCTTAAGATACTATAATATTTTATAGCAAGGCATCTTAACATAAAATATTATCGTATCTTCGCCGTATGTGACGCGCTTTAGAGTATTAATATTACTATAGAGCGCGAGCAACGAAGTGGGAACAGTAGGCACGGGTGAGAACAACACTGTAGTGTGGTAGAGTTTAAGTTAGTCATTAAAGATACTTCTTACGGAACGCACGTCATTCGTTTCACTTCTTACTCCCCCGCTCCCCGCCTCATCAGATGGCGACCCTTGCCATGCCCGGCATGGTACAGGAGTGAGTGGGCAAGCGCCGTGTCGGTTTAATTCGTGAATTAATAAAATTAATAACTTAATAGTCGGACTATAAAAATGTTTAAGTTAAGGAGCAGTCGCCCTGTAGAACCGTACCGTGCGCACGCGTCCGTGCGTCCCGTCATTACCGTCATATATAAAGTGTTGCACAACAATATTTCACAATGGGAAAATCCTGCTCCAAGGAAGTAATCATAGCGCAAGCACCGGCTGGAGCTGGCTCAGCGGCTGCAGAGCAGAGCGAGCACACAACAAACACAAATACCATACTGCTGGGTATTATCCTGATTGTGGTAGCGGCTGGCGTTGTATACGCTACCTTCAAGGCATATAAAGCATTCCATACTGGATGGATCCGGAAGGAGATGCGGCGAGACCTAATGCGTCGAATACAAACTAGACTTTCGGGCCGAGGCGTGAGGCAAGCAGCAGATACTGATCTGGAGATGGACGGAGCCAAAGGAGCGGCTTGAGGTGAAATGCAGCCCTGTAGTGTTGTGTCGTGTAGTGTGTGTTTTGTGCGTTTTATTTTGTGCGTTCCATATAAGGTATAAGTATAGTTTTAGTGGTAGAGTTCAACTTATTATGAACGATTTAATCTCATTTAATTAGATGGATACTTCAAGAAGTATTTCATTAGATGGATCAGTTGATAGAAATTTACGATGAGCTTTTAAATGAATGTGAAAATATTAGAAAACTAGGACCTAGAAGGAGGCATGAAAAATTAGGTCAGTTAAAGTATGAAAATGTTGTAGGATTATATAATGATTATAAATTAATTGTAAAAACATTAGGTTCAAGTGCAAAGTTATCGGATATAGAATTAAGTTGCAAGGCAATAGAGGAAGTTTTTAAGAAAATTCAGAGTTACATGCAAATAGGTACAGAAATATTGGGAAAAATGGAGAGTTTTGATTTAAAAAGCGCAAGTGCGTTGATTCCTTTAATGGATGGTAAACAAGAGAATATTGAGCAAATTATTGATGGTATTGAGATGTACAATGAGTGTTTAAAAGGTGAAGATAACAAGAAATTGCTGATTTCCTTTATTTTGAAGACAAGATTATCCAAAACGGCAAAATTAAAATTAAATTCGGAATACTCTACAGTTGAAAGTTTATTATCTGACATTAAAAAATATTTACTAACCAAGAAATCAGCCAATTCCTTGCTGTCACAAATCAATAGTTTGTCTCAAAATAATATGTCTATCGGTAAATACGGAGAAAAGTTGGAGGAACTTTTTATAGGACTCACTATAGCGCAAGCTGATGAGAATCAAAAGGCACGCGAAATATTGAGACCTATAAACGAACAAATGGCAATAAAAAGATTTGCAGATGGGCTTCGGAATCGACGGCTGAGCACGATAATATCAGCTAGAAACTACAGCGCGCTGAAGGATGCCGTGCGCGCAGCGGAAGATGAGGAACTTGCAAGCCCTGGGACCTCATCTCAGCACGCCGTTCTACACGCGTATCCACATCAAGGTAAGAGATATCGTTACCCTAGGTACAATCGTGGACGTCGTAATTTTTACCGTGGTGGCGGCGCCCCGTCGCGAGGTTCCTACCAGAATCTCTCTGATGTAAGGAAAGGCAACCAACACTTCGGTTCAGGTCACTACCGATCGAATACAGCACCTCTGAGGTACAACAATCAGTCTAGGTACCAAAGGAACAGCTTCAGATTTTCTAGAGGTAATTCAAATAATCAGTATCGTTCGGGGAACGCTTACGTCACAGCGAGGAACGAGTCAGAAGAGAAGGAAGAAGATATGAATTTAGCACAGTTTTTTCGAGCCTAACTATGCATTGGTATGTGAAGGATTAGATTTTATTTATCTTTATTATGACAATCGTAAATATAAGTTTTTATTAGATACTGGTGCATCACTATCCATTATTAACAGCCAGATTGTTCAAAGTCACGTAATGAGATATCCAGATAATACAATTATAAAAGGTATAGGTGGAAAAGTACAATCGAAATGCTTCGCATATATTCCATTGCAGTCAGCGGACGGTTTTGTATTTCGTCACAAGCTATATTTATTCGATAGCGTCCCGTGTGAAGCGGATGGTATTATCGGGTTAGACTTTCTGAGAACTTATAATGCAAACATTGACTTACCTACGAACCAACTTAAGTTACATTTAAATTATTATGAAACATGTACCTTAATGATATGTAAATGCAATAAAACTAGTGAATTATTAGAGTCGGAAGAATATTTAAATATACCAGCGCGTAGTGAATCTATTCATTATTTGAATATTAGTAAAAATTTGTATAAAGATTGCGTAATATATTCCAAACAGTTATACGAAAACGTATTTTTGGCAGCATGCATTGTAAAACCAATTAGAGGTAAAATTCCAGTAAAAATATTGAATACAGACGAAAAACCTATAAAATTATTAAAAAGTAAAATCATTGAGTCCCACGATATTGATTACCTAGAATGTTATGATTTCTGTTTATTTAATGAGTCTGAAAGGGATGTCAGTCGTGTTAAGAAATTACTAAACGAATTAAAATTAAATCACTTAGATGCGAATGATAAAAAACTATTGCAAATAATATGTGCGAAGTACTCCGATATATTTTTCTTAGAAGGTGATAAGTTAGGTACGGCTAACATTGCAGCACAGTCGATCATGGTGAAACCTAATACGAAACCCGTATATACAAAACCTTATCGACTGCCGCAGGCGTCGAAACAAGAAATTAATAAACAAGTACAACGGATGCTCGATGACGACATCATAGAACCTTCTAATAGCGAATGGAACAGCCCAATACTTTTAGTACCTAAAAAATCGGAAAACGGAAAAAAATGGCGTTTAGTGGTAGACTACAGGAAAGTTAATAACTCTATACAAGACGACAAATTTCCCTTGCCAAACATAACAGATATACTAGATTCCCTATCCGGATGTATTTATTTTACTCATTTGGATTTATACCAAGGATTTTACCAAGTTAGCTTAAATCCCGAAAGTAGAGATATCACTAGTTTTTCAACGAGTACTGGACAATATAGGTTACAGCGTTTAGCGATGGGTTTAAAAATAAGTCCTAGCGCATTCTCTAGAGTCATGTCGATAGCAATGTCTGGGTTAACTTACGAAAAATGCTTTGTTTACTGTGATGATCTAGTTGTATTTGGAAGGAATAGAGAGATTCACAATAATAACTTGATGGACGTGTTCGAGCGCCTTCGAAAAATGAACCTTAAGCTCAATCCACATAAGTGCGAATTTATGAAAACGCAATTATTATATCTTGGTCACGTGGTATCAGCTGACGGTGTACAGCCTGATCCAGAGAAAATTCGAGTATTACAGAATTACCCAATACCTACCAATTCGGACGAAGTAAGACGATTCGTAGCGTTTTGCAATTATTACAGAAAATTCATACCTCACTTTTCGGCAATTACTATACCTCTAAATAAATTATGTAGAAAACATGAAGTATTCTCGTGGACTAAAGAATGTCAAAATAGTTTTGAAATATTGAAAAATAAATTAATTTCACCGCCAATTTTGCAATACCCGGATTTTTCGGATACTAACACTTTCATTCTTCAGACAGACGCATCCGGCATAGCGATCGGATCAGTTTTATGTAACAAAGATTTAAAACCTGTAGCTTACGCGAGCAGACCTCTAAATAAAGTGGAACTAAATTACCCAATTATTCAAAAAGAACTTTTGGCAATAGTTTGGAGTATAAAATATTTTAGACCATATTTGTACGGGAGAAAATTCATAATTAAAACCGATCATAAACCCTTAATATATCTATTTGGCATGAAAGATCCGTCAACCAGACTTTTAAAATTTAGATTGCAATTAGAAGAATACGACTTTAATATTGAATACGTTAAAGGAAGTAGTAATGTAGCAGATGCCTTAAGTAGGGTGACCATAAGTTCGGAAGAGTTGAAATCATTAAATAGTAAAGTTAGTTTGGTAATGACTAGAGCACAGAGAGCTAAATTAAATAAGGAGTTGAGTAGCAGTGAAGACACAAGGAATCCTTGTATAACTACCGAATCGAGGTCTGGCCAACCAAGAGTCGTAGAGATACTAAGGAAACCGAGTGACTACGTAGAATTAAAGTTTATTCAAGGAAGTAAACTAACTAAGAAAAAATTGTGTTATGAGAAAGAATGTTTATCATATGAAAAGTCTACGTGTTCTATTTATATAAACCTCAATTATATGTCGCATTTTACGCGAGTCGAATTTGCGAATTTATTGAGTGATTTTTGTAACGAATTAAATATAAAGAAAATATGTATTATAAAAGATGAACGAAATGTAGAATTTATAAAGCAATTAATGAATGAAATAAAAAGTAGACAAAAATGGTCCGGACCGCAAATAAATATACTAAGAGGAATAAAAAGAGTCTACAGTCAGGAAGAAAAGATATGCATACTACATGATTATCACTTACTACCTACGAGTGGGCATGCGGGTGTACAACGCATGATCAACAATATCAAAGGTAAGTACTTCTGGCCTGGAATGGAATGCGACGTGCGGAAATACGTCAGCAAGTGTGACAAATGTCAAACCAGTAAGTACTCCAGGAATGTAGTGGAGCCGATGGTCGTGACGACGACAGCATCGAAAGCCTTCGAGAAGGTATATTTAGACATTATTGGTCCTCTAGATAGAGATTTAGATAATAACGTTTATATTTTAAGCTTACAATGCGAATTAAGTAAGTATGTTGAGGCGTATCCTCTGCAACGAAAAGATACGGTGAGTGTTGCAAGGTCTTTTGTCAATAACTTCATATTAAGGTATGGTTTACCCGGAACCATAGCTACTGATCAAGGAACAGAATTTATGTCTGAGACCATGACAGAAGTGTGCAAATTGCTTCAGATCAATAAGGTAAACTCGACTTCTTATCATCACGAGTCGATAGGATCTTTAGAGAATACTCATAAACATCTCGCTGCTTTCTTGCGAACTCTATGTGATGGACATCCAGAGACATGGAGTCAATGGCTTCAATTCTGGTGTTTTTCATTCAATACTACTGTACACACAGAGACCAAGTACACACCATACGAACTTGTATTTGGTAACAGTTGTAACTTGCCTTCTAACTTAACTAGAAACGTGGTAGAACCCCTCTATAATCCTGATAATTATGCACTCGAACTTAAGTATAGGTTACAGTTAGCGTGTAAGGAAGCACATAAAAATTTAGTTATAAGTAAATTGAAAAGGAAAGATGTATGGGATAAAAAGTGTAATCCAATTAAATATAGAAAAGACGATTTAATTTTAATAAAAAATGAAACTGGTAAAAAATTAGATAAGTTGTACAATGGACCTTATAAAGTGATACGTGAAAGTGAACCAAATGTTACTGTGCAAAAAGGTGGAAAAGTTGAGACTGTCCATAAAAACAGAACAAAACCATATGTAACCTAGTAATAAGACATAGCAATAAGACTTTGTTTCCATGCATGGTAGGTACCTATCCATTGTTATTACAGGTAGTCACCTGATGTTAGCTACCTGGTATTAGTTAGCTATATTGTATTACATTACGTAGCGTAAATCACTAGCGCTGCGATAAGAGCGTCAATTATGTTACTGTTAAGACTTTAGAACTTGTACTTATTATAGTGAATCATTCACTAATATTTTCTTAACATTTTAAATGTATGTTTTTCTAGTACATAAGTGATGAAAGAAATAACAAACAACTTTGTAATGATAATTTTATTTTGGAAATGTTATACAAAAAAAAATGAATTCAATCATTTTTTTTTTCAAAACAACCCCGATGATGTAGTGTGGTAGAGTTTAAGTTAGTCATTAAAGATACTTCTTACGGAACGCACGTCATTCGTTTCACTTCTTACTCCCCCGCTCCCCGCCTCATCAGAACACGACGTTCCCGCCGCGAGCCCTTGTAGTCGTAGTTGAATGCTAGCGGTGTGCGGTTCTAGAGAGATTTTTAAATATTTAACTATCAAAATGGTCAAATGTGCAGTCCCATCTTGCAATAACGATAGTAGGAAACACACAAAATTGAAATCCAGTATCACATATCATCGGTAAGTTGATTTTTGTATTTATTTTTATGAAAACATATCTCGCATCGCGGGGTGAGGGGCGGGCAAGCACAAGACCGCCCGCGCACCGCGCTCACCCACGCTCCCGTAGCGCTCCCCACGCGAGACTCTAGTGATGTACGTGACTAACGATGTAGTCGATATTTAATATACTTTGTATGGAACGGATTTTGCCGATGCGATTATTGCCATAAATTATTGGCTATACCGATATCAAATGATCCTAACTGCTAGAGGATAAAAAGAGGTTTGCCTAATCTCTAAACAGGAAATAAGAGTGTAAAAATAAAATTAATTATATTTTATTTATTAAAAAAATATTAATATTTATCAAAGGAAGTATCAATTTGCTACATAACGTCATTATTTTTTTAAAGCAAAGATTATTTGAATTATTTGCAGACGAACTGTCACGTAAATCATTTAGTATGAGGCAGCATTGAAAAAGACGTTTTTCTAAGACTTTTTTCGATATCGGTATCGGTTGATATATAACGGCCGATTAGTAGAGGAGACGTGGAAGAACGACCTTCACCGATCTGATAACTCGATGGGACATATTTTTTATCAAATTTAATATAATTTATAAACAAATATGCCTATGATAACTTTCCTGTCGAAAAGTTTTCATAGCTATTTTTAATTTAATTAATTTTAATCGATTTTTTTTCGTCACTTTCACTCATGTGATAACCGAATGAGTTTTATCTCAATTGATAGTTTTTAACACAGAGAATATGCCTAGGTAGGCTTGCCTACTTATTTCTATTCATGGCTACCTGGCAAGTAGGTGTGAACAGGTGAGAAAATATAGGTATTTACACCGATCTGTTAACCAATTGAAATTAATATCATAGGTAGATATTTTAATTACAAAACCAATCATATAGGCTTGCCTACAAAAAAATGTTTATGAAATAGTATTGCCAAGCTATAAAGGGTATAGCCGGATAGCCTTGGGAAAAGTGCCCCCAAACCTTGGGGTTCAAAACTATGTCCAAATGATTTTTTATATAGAGATAACATGATGTACAAAATTTCACCCCCCCACTACCCCTCAGGGGGCTACGGCACTCAATTAAACCGAAAATGATTTTATTTTTTTTCTCCAAATCTATGTAACTGACGCAAATCAAATTTTGCACAAATATTTTGGTAACTTAAAGTAATAATACAAAAATCAAGAGCTCTCTAAGTACTCCCTATATTGAAAAAAAAATAATTTAAAAAATTGGAACATCCTGTATATTGATTTCCTTTCGTGGTAAAAACACCATTTTTTTTCCAAATGTGTATCAACATCCAACCTACGTAATCTCCAAGTTTGGTCTGTCTAGCAAAGGTGGAACACTACTTTTAGTTCTACTAAAGTTTTAATTCCTGCTTTATAAGGGAATAGAATCCCACGGTTTTATTTTTTTCTCCAAATCTATGTAAGTGATGCAAATCAAGTTTTGCACAAATATTGTGGTAACTTAAATTACATAATAATACAAAAATCAAGAGCTCTCTAAGTACTCCCTAAATTGAAAAAAAAATTTAAAAAATTGGAACATCCTGTCTAATGATTTCCTTTGGTGGTGCAAACACCGTTTTTTTAAAATGTGTAATTAAGGAAAATATGATAACTCTTTTTACTTATGTGTCATAATACATAATTCTATTAAGATTACATTGTATCTGGGACAAGTCTATAGATTCAATAAGTATCACGGGGTAACGAATAATTATAGCTTTATACGGAGGAGGCTCATTCGACGGAGTTTCATACGGCGGAGATTCATACGGGGTCATACGGAGGAGGCTCATTCGACGGAGTTTCATACGGCGGAGATTCTTACGTGATATACAGTGACAGCCTAGTGGTTAGAACGTTGGTCTCCCGAACGCGGGGGCACGGGTTCAAATCCTGGCACGCGCCTCTAATTTTCAAATATTATGTGCGTATTATTAGTTAATTATCACTTGCTTCGGTGAAGGAAAACATCGTGAGGAAACCTGCACACCGGAGAGTTCTCCATAACGTTCTCAAAGGTGTGTGAAGTCTACCAATCGGCACTTGGCCAGCGTGGTAGAATATGGCCTGTACCCCTCACATTGTGAGCGGAGACCCCGAGCCCAGCAGTGGGACAATTATGGGTTGTTGCTTTGCTTTTTTTAGCTTTATATTCGTTTTTGTAAAGTATATTGTTATGAGTCAACTGTAATATGATGTTTATTTTAAATTGAGTTTAATTTTTTTGGTAATACATGTCACCAACCTCAAATAAGTTTTACTTCAATCGCGCGTAAAGATTACACGCGCACACTTTTTTTTCTTATCCATATATTTGCCTCTGTTAACTGCACGCCAAGTTATTGACTATCGTGGCGGATTTTATCTATAAATTAGATATTATTTCATCCGCGTTATTGACGTCGCTAAGGAGCCTTTTTTCATATTTGTTATTTAAAAAACAAGCAATTTTACATAATGTACCGATTTTAGGTAAGATTTTACTATCAACTTTAAGGTCGAGTAAATGATATTTTTGTTTAATTATTCCATTAACAGATTCTTCTACCCATCTTACTTTGGTATCGAGCTACGATTGATTTGATTCTGAAGTATCCAAGCTGTGCTCTACTTGTATTCCCTTATAAAGCAGGCATTAAAACTTTAATAGAACTAAAAGTAGTGTTCCATTCCATCTTTGCTAGACAGACCAAACTTGGAGATTACGTAGGTTGGATGTTGGTACACATTTAAAAAAACGGTGTTTGTACCACCAAAGGAAATCATTAGACAGGATGTTCCAATTTTTTTAATTTTTTTTTCAATGTAGGGAGTACTTAGAGAGCTCTTGATTTTTTGTATTATTACTTTAAGTTACCACAATATTTGTACAAAACTTGATTTGCATCACTTACATAGATTTGGAGAAAAAAATAAAACCGTGGGATTCTATTGCCTTATAAAGCAGGCATTAAAACTTTAGTAGAACTAAAAGTAGTGTTCCACCTTTGCTAGACAGACCAAACTTGGAGATTACGTAGGTTGGATGTTGGTACACATTTGGAAAAAAAATGGTGTTTTTACCACGAAAGGAAATCATTATACAGGATGTTCCAATTTTTTAAATTATTTTTTTTTCAATATAGGGAGTACTTAGAGGGATCTTGATTTTTCGTATTATTACTTTAAGTTACCACAATATTTGTGCAAAATTTGATTTGCGTCAGTTACATAGATTTGGAGAAAAAAAATAAAATCATTTTCGGTTTAATTGAGTGCCGTAGCCCCCTGAGGGGTAGTGGGGGGGGTGAAATTTTGTACATCATGTTATCTCTATATAAAGGATCATTTGGACATAGTTTCGAACCCCAAGGTTTGGGGGCACTTTTCCCAAGGCTATCCGGCTATACCCTTTATAGCTTGGCAATACTATTTCATGAACATTTTTTTGTAGGCAAGCCTATATGATTGGTTTTGTAATTAAAATATCTACCTATGATATTATTTTCAATTGGTTAACAGATCGGTGTAAATACCTATATTTTCTCACCTGTTCACACCTACTTGCCAGGTAGCCATGAATAGAAATAAGTAGGCAAGCCTACCTAGGCATATTCTCTGTGTTAAAAACTATCAATTGAGATAAAACTCATTCGGTTATCACATGAGTGAAAGTGACGAAAAAAAATTGATTAAAATTAATTAAATTAAAAATAACTATGAACACTTTACGACAGGCAAGTTATCATAGGCATATTTGTTTATAAATTATATTTGATAAAAAATATGTCCCATCGAGTTATCAGATCGGTGAAGGTCGTTCTTCAACGGCTCTTAGACCAGATGTATCAGCATTGATATTGGTATCGTTATCTCTAGCGTAAACGTAAATTATGGAATGTTATATAATAATATCACGTCCAAACTGCTTATTCATTGTGAAGTATTTGGGTAGGTATAGAATGGAATAACATTGAACAAAAATACAAAATAATATAATACATTTTTATTTCTTCTTAAACCATTACATTGCAAAATCGAAATCGTTAGTACTGTTATCGAGAAAGTGATTAGAAACAAATATACAAATAAACATACATATTTATACAAAAAAATCTCGTTTAATAGTAGGAAATAAGATAACTTATCGAAATAACTTATCGATACCTCGTTGCCGATCGGCACGTAATTGATACATACATCCCTATCTGTCATACACGCATCGATATACGTATCTATAGATCATCTGCCTACGATGCGTACGATGCCGTTTGTGTAATACTCGCGCTCTATAGTACTGTAGTACTGTACACTCTAAAGCGCGTCACATACGGCGAAGATACGATAATATTTTATGTTAAGATGCCTTGCTATAAAATATTATAGTATCTTAAGGTATCGCACACGGCTAAGATACGATAATATTTATATCCGCTCGAATAGCTCTGGGTCACACTGGGGCTATTTCCCCGCAATCTATATACAGGATAGTCTAATATTAATAATACGGCCTTACTATTAGATTTATTGGATAGCTCATCGGATGATGATTCTGACTTCGAATATGACTTAAAAATTTCTGCCGCACGTTGCCATTACCGAACAATTTGGGTAGAAATTAATCATATAAAGTTTAGGAAAGACCGCGGTGAGTTTAATCTTTACGAAGATTTTTCATCGAAAATGTTTCAAATATATTTTAAAAAGTCAAAAAAGTAAATATAGTTTCCAATATTTTGCGTACTAATAATAAAAACAAAAACATGAGAGGTGTCAAGGGACACCAGGATGGAACGAAGTTCCTTTCGATTTAAGTATTGTATTGTTGTACAGCGCCTGTTCAGACTTAAGATATTTAGTTTGGTTAGTTGCGGATAGATGGCGTTAGTAAATTAATTCTGAATCACGCTATCAACTTATACTTGTAACATACGTAAGTTCAAGGAAACTATTAAATTTTTTGAATTCGTTATGGATACTTAGTTTCATTTACCTTATATAGTTACGCAGTTTGTACAGTGCCATCTCTGTAAAACTAACTGAATCACTTCAAAAAAAGTGTCGTCATTCGCAAAATCAAAAAGTGTCGAAATTTTCCGTCTGGCCCCCTTTCACAACGCGCGATAAGGAACTTCGTTCCAACAACAAAAACAGAGAGAATAGGTTTTTTTTTATGAAAATATCCGGCAAACGAGCTGACGATCCACCTGATGGTAAGTGGCTATCGTCGCCCATGGGCATCAGCAACACCAAAGGCATCACTGATGCGTTGCCGGCCAGGAAAGAAAGAAAGAACTGGCTCTCAAGCCCCCAGCCGGAACACGACGAGTCGTTTGGCGGCTGACTCATGCTGGTGGTAGCTATCCAGGCGAACCCCTGGAGAAATTATAATAGTAATAATGGTATTAATAAACAATTAAAATCAATACTACCAATATAATCCCTCCGAGGGCCCTACCACCAGCGGGCCGGATTAAGTCGCCTCTTACGACACCCATCCGGCGCGGGATTGGGGTCAGTATTCTAAGCCGCCAACACCAACACGGCTAAGAAGAAGTAAAATTAATATATTTCATTCCATTTTGCATCGAATATTGTGCACACTGTGTAAGGAGCTTACGATATATTTTGGATCTTAACATGGCATGTTACGATATATTAAGCATCTTAACATAAAATTTCCATATCGCTCGATATCTTAACATGCGTAATATGAAAATATTATCGTATCTTAGCCGTGTGTGATGGTTCATACAAAATGTATAGTGAGCGATATTTTATGTTAAGCTAAAATGTTATAGTATCTTCGCCATGTGTGACGCGCTTAAGGGTAAACCATTCTCGGTATATACAACTTTCAAAAACTGTTACTTATAATGGAAAATGATGAAAGGATTCTAAAAATCACATTTGAATACCTATTCAACGATACTCCACTCGATAGGTTTTGGGAAAAAACATTTTTTACGACATAATATGCGCCAAAAATCGGCCATTGTAATTTTTTTTCAATTTTGATATACCCAGTGTCACTTTCACAATTAAGACGAATCTAACGGTACCTCCAAGCCATTTAGGCTACAGAGTGTGCCAAAGAAATATACATACACACATATGTACAATGTACATACATATCTACACTCGAAATACATAACCCTCCTTCTGGTGCAGTCAGGTAAAAAGATATTCTCTCTGTAAATTAAAAAAGTATTTAGAATACGCGACATTGTAGCATTCAGTGTCTTCAGACTGTTTACGTAACAGATTAAATAAGCTTTCTGGGAATTACCATTATCATCGCGGGTACTAAAAATATTAAAGCGGGTATTATGGGTTTTATTAACATCGTAAGTTTTACAGCGCGGTCCAACGGAACATAAATAGACGAAGATATCGACACGAAAACCATCTGGTGATGATGGTTCGACGATATAATTAGACTTTTAATTTGATTACGTTTTTAGAGTTCCGTAGTCAAAACTGACTAGTTTTTATATTTACATACACTGGTTGAAATTGAGGATTAAATTTAAAATAACATAAAATAAATAAAATAACAACAACATATCTGTACCAGTTTTATTGCAAATAAACATAATAATAATAATAACTATTATTATTATAAACCCTTATAATTTCCTCGTGTCCATCCGTTTGTGGAATATTCAGCTATAAAGAGCTACTTTTGGCTAGAGTCATGTATCCCCCTGCCATCTAATTAATAAATGGTAGGTGTTGGACCGAGGGTAACCGACATAGTTGTGAGTGGCAATGGGCTGGCCACTTAGTGCGAAGGACCGACAACCGTTGGGGAAGAAAGGTCCTCGAATGGCGCCCACGTCTCGGAAAACGGAGTATAGGACGCCCCCCAACCAGGTGGACTGACGACCTGAAGAAGACAGCGGGCATCCGCTGGATGCAGAAGGCTCAGGACCGGTCAGAGTGGCGCAAGTTAGGGGAGGCCTATGTCCAACAGTGGACCTCCAAGGGCTGATGGATGGATGGATGGATGGAGGTGTTGGACATGTAAAGACAATTTATTTACATGACCAACACAGTAGGTAGTATACAGATGAATTTAAGAGGAAAACTATCGCGCGTGGCGTGGCATGGACTTGGCCAGTTTTTATTGTAATAAAACACCACTTCATTTGTAATTTAAACGTCATAACGTTGTCTATGTAACGGTAATCCTGCTTTCTAATTTAAATATTACAAATGGGTAAGTTTGTCAGGAAAGAGGAAAGTTCAATTCAGCACACAGGTCTACCTGTGTGGAAATTTCATAATCTAGAATAAAATACAGGGTACCAGGTACCTACTTATTGTATCGCAAAATGCGGTTAAAGCCGCGCGCGGAGCGCTATTATAAAATAATCGTGGAAAAGGGTACCATTTCATAAAACGTTGCTGAGATAGGTTACTGAAAGGTATTTTCCGTGCGCACTTGTTTGCTCATTTAATAGCACAAGGTGAGATTACGGTGTTGCAATGATGCAATGTGTATTTTTCAATGAGTGAAACTTCCATATGATCAATCAGGTATGAGAATAACATTCAGAAAGTTTATTTTAATAACTATCCAATATGGTCGAAGCAGTTGCTTCACTTAGTTCTGTTTTGAGGAAACAGGGGAAAATCATTGAATTATCTATCTAATACCTTTAAATGAGCAATTCTTGTATATATATATATAATTGGAATCTCGGAATCGGCTCCAACGATTTTCATGAAATTTAGTATATAGGGGGTTTCGGGGGCGATAAATCGATCTAGCTAGGATTCATTTTTAGAAAATGTCATTTTATCGGTGTTTTCAGGCAATGATAAACTTCTACAATATACTCTTCCTGACATCTATTGGCAAGTAGCAATACTAAAGCTACTTCAGTAAAGGGCGTTGTTAAGCAACACTAAACCGAGCAAAGCTCGGTCATCCGGATATTGTATTATTAGTAGCGTATAGAACCGACATCGTGAACACGATGTATGTCCCAATAAATTGGCGCCAATGGGCTTCAATCTTCTATGGATTCGTTCGATTTTGAAAGGAGAACGAGGACTCAGTTTTGAAAATAGAACCTCCTGGCTGGACACACATTTTGTTCGAGATGTCTGTTCTATGACATTATACTTCAATGGGGAAACGTATGTTTCTCAGACATTTTTTTATAATATCCATTGTGTTTAACCTTGTACATATATCAGCTGCTGGTGAACTTGCCTGCAGAACTTCTATTCCGGGTTCGATTCCCGACCAAGCAATATATTGAAAGATAAATGTATATTGTTCTTGACTTTGTTTATGACGTGTACTCGCCACACAAACTGGAAACAGTCGCGCGGAAGCTTGAACTTTGAATGCTAATGTAACGTTAATTGTGATGCAGCAGTCGTGAAAGTTATGTTACAATGATATTATAAGTAAAAAATGTGAGCCGTCATGGAGCGGCTGGTAGATGTGAAACATCGAAATTATTTTACACTACTAATAGGCATAAAAGTACAGATTATGACAGGAACTAAATATGGTATGATGAAAAAATACAATATTACTAATTGTCTCCAGAAAATGATAATAGTTTTGTCCTACTGTATGCTACAGCCTATCAAACTAACTTTATTTATGATTACCCACATTGTGTTATTATATTTTTTTTCATATTGCCCTATCATAATAATATAGTGCGGCGAAGCGTCGCCACATCAGGTTTACCCCTCGCCTATAGATGTTTCACATCCAAAAAGAGGTAGGTATGTCACTAGCGCGCCGAAGATGAAGATCGTAAGAGCGGTCAATTGACCTCGTTTGCTCGTAGTCGCTCTGTCAATACAAGACGACAGGCACAGTTTTGTTGTTGTCAGAGATGCTTGAGATTTGACATACAACGTTAAAATTCCTTCGTGTATTAATGTAGTGTGATTGGTTGGTGTAGTGAAACAAAAGATAAACGTAAGTTAAGTTTATTCGTGTACATAAAATTTTTAAATAAATAAATAAACGTGTGTGTGTTGTAGCTCTTTTCGGAACAAATTTTTTTAGCATGACGTATCTATAATTTTTTAAACATCATTGTTATGTTATAAGAAAAATAACAGGAACAAAATACACAAAACAAAATTAAATACAACTGTAACTGTATTGCAATTGTCAATTCATTGAAATAAAAAGCGACCAGACCTACCCTGAACTAAACTTATACGACGGAAACACGATCAGCTGACGGCACTTCCCTTACCTGAAACATTGAGTTTATTGTTTACAGTTAAGCTTGTTAGTTAGTTGAAAATATTGGAAATAAATTGAATGAAAATGAAGAACATTTTGTGCGAAATGTTTCGACGAGCCAATTTCGAAGCTTAAACGTACAAGCATGATTGACACAACAATCATTATGATTTTTCAGGTGTAGCCTAGCTGATTGACGATTGACAATCTTTATGCTTGATTTCTGAATTCCAAAATAACAGTGTATTAAATGTCTTCGTTTACTTCGCCATACAGTCATAATAGTCGAATTAAGAGATGCAAGTTGTCTTTGTGTGAAGATGTGTAAAGATGAGTCCTAGAAATCCCAACTGCACTATCTACGAGTTACCTTTTTAAGGTTCCGAAATAAAATCGGAATCCTTAAAGTTTCGTCATGGCCGTCCGTCCGTCTTTACGTCTGTCCATCTGTCCGTCTGTCCGTCTGTCCGTCTATCCGTCTGTCCGTCTGTCCGTCTGTCCGTCTGTCCGTCTGTCCGTCTGTCCGTCTGTCCGTCTGTTTGTCTGTCCGTCTGTCCGTCTGTCTGCTAGAAAGCTGTAATTTGGCATGAATATACATATTTGTTAAAACTCTGGAGTTTTAAAATAAAATAGAACAAAATATTGAAAAACATTTTTTTCAGGATACCTCTGTTGTCGCTGTGTTGCGTGGCACCTCCCCTGCAGGTTACGTGAAGATGATTTTTTTATTCGTTGCGTACTCTATAGTGTGGGATATCGTTGAAAAGTTCTTCTAAAAATATTATGGGTCTGCTAAGACCATTTTTGGAATTAGGGGTCCGTTTGCGAAATATTTGGCTGTAAAGTGCTAATTTTGGTTAGAGCCAAATGTCCCCCCTACTGGCTGAAAAAATTCTCAAAAATAGGTAACATGACGAATTTACACGAAAAACTCACGGCTATGTTAGCATAAGTAGTTAATGAGTAATAGTTGATAAACTTACTACTTCGAACCCCACATAGCGTGGCCTGACACTCACTTGCTCGGTTTTTATGCAAAAGGCTAACGAACAAACATAGGAACTGCCTGATGGCTATCGTCCCTCATGCATGGCAGTAACAACATACGTTTGACCTCTTTCAGGATCTTTTAATCTCTGACATTCTTAGCTAGGCTACTTTTGGAACAATTTTATCTATAATAATAAAAATACAGTAGGTATAGGTATTTAAGATACATCTTATTATCCTAAGATATGTTTGCAGTAAGAAAAATGTCATCGGAAGCGTCTGGACTAGAAGTGTACCCTGATAACCCACTCCGCTTAGCTTATTTATTTCTTGGCACTGACCCATATCATTAAATAACTGCAAAAACGAATCGGTGATTTAGAAAACTTTATTACACGAGTTCTATTAAACGTAAAATAATTGTCTCTCTACTCTGTAAAGATAGTCTTAAAATAACATTCGTAGAATAACAGAGAGGACTTATTATTCTGTTTAAATGTTTTTTCTACGGCTTTGAGCGTCACGGACTACGTACTAAATAAATACTGAAAAGTTTCAACATTTAATACTACTGGGTCTCCATGACATAGTTAATTACTCCTAGAACATACGTAAATTTAAGAATTTACTTATAGTCATTATTACATACATATATACATAATATAATCACGCTTCTTTCCCGTAGGGGTAGGCAGAGACCACTTCTTTCCACTTGCTACGATCTTTACATACTTGTTTCGCTTCATTATTATTGCTACAATATTATAAATAAGCTATGAACATCCATGCTTTGAGATACTGGATATATTAATTCAGGCCAGGCCATTCGAAATACAACTCTTCATACATATAATATAATAGGAAATACCCGTGTATATGGCATGAATATTGTGGTTAAGAGGTTAACTTCGTTGAAGTAAATTATTAGAGTAAATTTAGTTTAGTTTACTAATGAAATAGTTGTAGAAGACGGTGCAATAGACACAAAGATCTGTGTTACACTAGACACAAAGATGTGTGTATAGGTATATACAGGATGAATTCTTCAAGTGTGCGTGGATGACTAAATACTAAACTATGAGGATATCAAAAAATAGTCAAAGGAGTCTCGGGGCCCATTCTGATGAAAATTAAAACTGCATCATTAGATTTTAGAAATATATATTCCTGGCCAGGAATGAAACCCGTTAATTTTGAAAAAAACTCATCCTGTAATATTACACCATTCGATAGTTTTGCTAACAAGGATCAAATTCTGGAAACTAATAACATGATAAGAAGCATCCATTAAGAAAAATTAGAAAGTACTTTTACTGGCTTACCCTGTTGCATGAGTGCATGACAAATCTTGCAATCTTAAGTTCACCTAATACTTCCTATTATTCTAAGGAGTTCAAGGTGTATTTATTAGTAATTATTAGTTTTTTTTACTATTACATACTTTGTGTCACTTCTTTGTCATTCACGTATTTATTATTTATTTATGTTGTGCTCGTAGTGTGTAAAATTTATCTCAAACGGGATAGATAAGATTCCGATAAAGATTTATATATACATACATATAAATATTGTTGGTATAAATCTTTACTTGGCTTCAACCCATTAATGGCCCACTACTGGGCACGGGTCTCTCCTCTTGAGGAGGCCTAGAACATACTCCACCACGGTGCTCCAATAATCAGTAATCCGTACTGAATTACTATCATTGTTTTTGTGGACATGAAGGTGATTAATTTGATTACTGAGTTCTATAAATAAAAACCAGCAAAGGTACGAGCTATTTTTACCACCTAAGTTATTCGATATCTAAATTGGAATAACTTGAGCTTTTTCAGGTGCCAGTTGCGAGTGACTTACTAAGTTACTAAGGACATTCATGGGCTGATGTTAAAGGACATGCCTAAGTCCATTATTTTAGATGAGTCTTATTTGGTAAACAAATCTTGGCATACCTACTTTTTATTGACTAATTAATTTAAATTAGTTAAAATAATCTTTAGTCTTTAAATTGTTATAATTATGTGTGAGCTTTATTTTTAATTTTTTTTTTACAACAATTAAGTTAATGTTTGACCACAATCCTCTCTGATGGTAAGTGGAGATGAGGTCCATGACGGTGAGCACATTAACTTAGTTAAAGTTAGTTAGTAAAACATATTGCAATAAAAATACACTTAGATAGTTTACCAAATAGGATTCGTCTAAAAATGGACTTTCCGTATGTTGCTGTTTCAACTAAGTCTTATTGTTGAAAGGGCGGCGGTTGAAAACTTTTACGCACCTGTGGTGTGTCGAATACCTGCTTTGCTAGAAAAGTCTTTGACCGTATGAGACTTAAGACGAAGTAAAGAACTCAAACCGAGCCGAGTCGAGACCGAGTTTCAAACTAGGCTAATTATCTTTGCTTTTAAAGCAGTTTGCCATCGTTTTGAAATTCCTTACTTTATATTTGATTTAATCGTACAAACACACTAAGTATTACGTTTTAAAAGAAACATATTTGAAATCTCTATAAAATTGCAACCTAAGGCCGATATTACACATAACAAACAACCTGTTAGGGAACATACCAAAACCACGTGCCTCATTTAGGGGGGGAGGTGGGTCTTCAAAACACCACGATTGGTCACAGAGGGGTGGGGGGGGGGGTTTAGGTTTTTGTCACGTAGTCAATATTTTAGCAACCATTGCGCCACAAAGTCGTCAAATATAAGCAAAATTATTATTTTTTAACTCCGTTTTTGCAAAAAAGTATTGAAAACCGTATTTATCAATTACCACGTGAAAACTAGGGGGGAGGGGGGGTCTTCTCATATACTACGGATGGTCACGAAGGGGGTAAAAAGTTGGAAAAAATGGGTTACGTGGTTTTGGTATGTTCCCTTATTTGCGTAGAAGAGCCTTGAATATGTCATTGTTTATTCTACGATTCTGGAGTTTTAATAAATATGTATGTATCCATGCCAAATTACAGCTTTCTAGCACTAAGGTTCTCATCACTTTGGACAGACGGACGGAGGGATGGACGGACATGACGAAACTATAAGTTAACTGTAAGTTGCGATTTTACTTTGAAACCCTAAAAAGATATTATTTTTAGCATCTTACCAAAGTTGCGTGCTACGTTGTTACACATAATTTATTTATTTATTATAATATATACGATTCGGATATAAAGTTACTTAATTAAACAAATTGTAATTTATTATAACACTTTTGAATGAATACAAAGTAAGTACCTACGTAGCCAAAATAGCGTTCGATTAATGTGTTTGTACCAGTGAACGAATATACTATACTAGCTGTTGCCCGCAGCTTCGCACGCGGAAATTATGCTTATTAAGAAATTATATTTGTACCCCTCACAGAAGAAAATTTAATAACAGGTTAATTTATATTGAATTTAGGACTTTATAAAGTAAAACCTACGATACAATCACAAATCATTCCTCCGGCTGCGGGTTTTGAAAAATAAACAATATTCACATTAATTTGTTTTTTTTTTCTTTTTCATGAAAAATTTGAAAAATTCGAAAACATGTATTCCATCCATTCCATCAATTAAAGGAGAAACGTTTGAAGCAAGTTTAAAGCAAATTGTTGATATTTTAAAAATAATCCATACAAAGTTTCATCTTGTTTCCAGGGAAACCTTTTAATTTTTCTGGATGGAAAGTTTAGTAAAATATGACCAAAAGTATAAGACACAACTGATTTCCGTCAAAATCTTTTCACCCTTTTGATGTGATGCCCGGACAGACAAACAGACAGACAAACAATAATTCTAAAAACAAATTTTTGGTGCTCTAACATGTTATTGAAGTGTTATTTATTGGTTAAAAATTTCAATATTAACCCCTCTCCCTCTTTTTCTCTCTCTCCCTCTTCCACTCATAGTCCCTCTGTAGCTTCCTCTCCCTCTCCCACACCTGGTCTCTCGCCCGCTTCCTGTCCCACTCCCTCTCCCGCTTCCTGCCCCTCTCCCTCTCTAGCTCTCTATCCCTCTCCCTCTCCTGTTGCCTGTCCCGTTCCCGGTCCATCTCCCGCTCCCTGTCCCTCACCGTCTCCCGTTTCCTATCCCTCTCCCTCTCCCGCTCCCGGTCCCTCTCCCGCTACCTGTTCCTCTCCCGCTCCCTGACCCTCTCGCACTACCGTTCCCTCTCCCGCTTCTTGTCCCTCTCCCTCTCCCGATCTTGGTCTCTTTTCTGCTTCTTTTCCCTCTCCCTTTCCACTCCAAAATTAATATATAAATTTTCATGTTGTTAACTTCAAAAATGACGGGCGTACTGAGTTCCATCCTCTAAATTAACCCTTTAAGGGATGATTTTCTAAAAAAATGTGTTAAAGAGTTAACTTTTGTTTATTAATATAAACTTACATAAAAAAATTCATATTTATACCTCGAAAACTGGTAAGCTTGATTTGTATGTAGTTGACTACCAACCCTTATTTTTAGGGAATGAATTTCGAGAAAACCGTGATACAGTTATTTTTTGTGTCTAACTATAGGCTTAAATACAAATTTTCACCCTTCTTACTTCAAAACTGACGAAGTTCCCATACTAACTTGCGCCGCCTTAATTAACCCTTTAGGGGATGACTTTCCAAAAGAACGTAATATTTCAAAATTTAGTTTGTAATTTGAGCTAATATGTAAATTTTCATGTTTTTAACTTCAAAAATGACGAAGTTGAGTACTGACTGTTGTCCTCTAAATTAACTCTTTAAGGGATGATTTTCC